>OZ025274.1:675000-677500 GCA_964019165.1 Mastigias papua | reverse complement strand
TGAGTTTTCGCGAAGATTTTCCAAATTTATTGACAGTTGAGAGTTTTCATCTTTAAGCGCTGTATGCTTTCTATAAAAGAACACAAATGGCAATAAACAAAATGACAGAATATCTATCGAGTTAATATAAATTCAACAGATAAACACCAGTAACTATATGAATGAGTTTTATTAAGAAATGCTCAGTACTGTTGACTCATTAATTAATTAATTAATTAATTAATTAATTAATTAATTCATTCATTCATTCATTCATCACATTGCCGGGCTGGTTACTAACACGACTGACAAGCATATTGCCACGACCAGCTTGATCCCAGCCCCTATATGTCAGCAATATGATAGTTTTATGACTCTTTTACAACAAATCAAAACTTTTGCACATGCACGCCACAAGTTGAGACGGACCTAAACAAAGCTACACACCAAAGAATGCAATATTATTCGAAATTTTGACACTTTCGCATAAAATAAGAAAACGAGATCACAAAAGTGTATAAAATTGGAATAAAATACTTACCAAATACAAAATTAAGGAAAAATTCTTTGTTGATGTTCTATCATAAAATTTACTTAATTTTCACAAGAACACAGGGGTATTTAGAGGGAATAAATCACTACTTCAAACGTACATTAATCAACTGCGAAGTTTATGCAATTTCAAATCCCCTAAACACCAATGAATAGATGTGCTTACCTCTTTAGATCGTGCAGCTCTTCATTAAGATAATTAACTTGTGAAGAGGTATCACCTGAACTTTTCGTCAGCTCAGAAACTTGAGCTTCCTGGACGCAAATAATTTCAAAAAGTAAGGTCATGATAAAAATAACTAAATATAAACACAACAGCAGATTAGAAACGTGAAAAATGAAATAATATAATTTTTCCAAAAAGATAAATGTAATAGCTCTCACCAGTTTTTCATTCTCACTGAGCAAGCTTTCAACTTTTGATTCTGCAGCTTTGAGTTTCGATCTAAGATCTAATCATCAACATAGAATATTAGTAAGAGCTTCATTTAATACTTGATTTTAAAGTTATATGAAAGCTCCTCCGTCGCGGAGGAAAAACCTAAGCTACATATGGAAATGAAGCTTGTGGGGAAAATACCTCATTTTTCATTTAAACCCTGCAGCCTATTAGATCTAATCAATAAATGCAGTTTTATGACATGAAGGTCCAAATCTCTGTTTATCTAGTGAAAGTCTAAACACTGATCAAAGCTAGAGTTGGAAAAGTGTTAGAGAGAAAGGAGAAAAAATATCTTGCCTTGGTTCTCAGGTTTCAGTGAATCCACAGTTGTCTGTATTGATGAAATATCCACGTCCTTGGACTCCAATTTAGCATTCAATTCTGAGAAAAGAAGAGTCATAAGTTGATTGAAAAACTGAATGCAACTTACAAATAAGATTATGATAAAACAGACAACCTTGAGTAGGAAGCTTCAAGATTACTTAGTCATCTTTTGCCTAAATACCGAAAATATCACGTAAAAATTGAATTTTTACAGCAGAAGGGGATATAGGTTTTTGCGGAGTAAATAGGTTTTTATACTGACATGCAATAAAAATAGATATTAAAAGAGACAAGACAATACCTAAGGGAATAAATAGGTTTCACGGAGGGAAAAACAAATAAGACCTATAGGACAATCAGGCTTGAAAAAACAATGTAATAAACGAATTATACTTCTAGCAAAGAGTTCATCAGATCTTTCAATCAAGTATCGAATTCTCAGCTTTGCACCATGCTAAAAATGTCTAACTTGATATGCGAACAGTAACAATTCACGAACCAAAAAATCAAATATCAACACATAAACTTACCGAAAATTGTTTTATTAAGAGCTCCTTTCGATTCTATTGTTTCGTTTAGTTCTTCTCTCTAATGATTGAAAACAAAAGTACATCAAACAGGATGTGAGAGGGTAGAAACCGCACCCCTCTAGCGTCAATAAAAATAGAGTTAATTGAAAGAAAGAAATAAGTCCACCGCCTTTGCAAACTATAAGAAGATGTGGAATAACATTCAAAGGCAGCCAGAGCAGTGCTTACTTTATAGCATAATTTAAAGTACATTCTCTCAAAATAACCACTAACCATTCAAACTCTGAGAGGAAATGACAGTACTTTACATTAAAGGATAAGGACGTTCCTAGTTAGGCCCTGGTCAAACGATCTAACACCTCTCCCAACATTCACGTAACATCTATGTTTAGTGAAATGTTGGGTCGTTTGACCGTCATGTTCAGTCACCCAACATTGTGTTCAGCGACGTTGGATGGAGTTTGCTCTGTATCAAAACCAAGCCAGCATTCTAACATTTCTACTGGTTTCGAATGTTCGGTGAAATGTTTGCATTGTTTGACCACCCTGCACTGAACATCATCAAACATAACGTCAAATGTAAAGAGGCACAATGCTTACATATTTCTTGATTTGAAATTCCACATCACTATTTGCCGTTTCCTTTGCTTTCAATTCTTCCTTCATTGATTGT
>OZ025274.1:382500-672500 GCA_964019165.1 Mastigias papua | reverse complement strand
CTGATTTGAGAACAAAAATGAAAATTAGAGAAGAAAAGGAAATTAAACAAAGGAAATAAAAAAAGACATTCTCATAAACAAAAAGGCCAATAGCTGTGGAAATTACCTTGTCATGAGATATTCGTAGAGATGTCAGTTTATTTTCACTCTGAAAAAATACAAAATTACTTATGAACATCACAAGCTCAAAAACAAGGCTTCTTTTCAGGTGGGCGGGGTGAGACGGGGCATATACTTGTTTTGAATAATAATTTAAGTAGACGTGCCATCAAATATTAGAAATCTGGTCTTTAATAGTCGCTTGTTGCCTTATGAAACTTCTCAATTTGAAAAACAAGCAAAATCACTTGAAATGATCTTCAGTAAAGAAAGAGAAACAAAACCTCACTTGACTGTCCTCATTCTAATGAAAACAGTAAACAATGATGTTACGTTGGGCTATCACAAATGAACATGTTTACCTGCTGAAATCTTTCCAACATTAAATTCACTTCATTTCTGTCATTCTCTTTTTCCTTCAGAAAATCTTTTATTTCGTTTTCGCGATCTTGCAGCTGCATCTGTGCACACGCAAATTATTATCTCTTAATCTTCAACAAATATACAATAAAATAACAAACAGGCGTGAAATAAAGAAAACATTTAACAAATCGAACATAATGCAGGAGTTTCCTACAGCAAAAAATCAACAAAAATGCTAAGATGCTTAGAAAAAGCAAAAAACTGTCCTTGAAGCTCTCTGGGATACAGCATCACCTACTGTTTCTTTTGATAAACAATGCGAGTATAACGAGCTATTTTGCTTGGCACTCAGTAGAGAAAACAAGTCAAAGTGCTACAGAAAAGCAAAGCAGTTTTTTTTCAATTCAACATAGCAATAAGTTTTCAAACCTGCAATGATGCTATCTGTGATGTCAAGGCAGTATCATATTTCTCTTCAGGCACGCTCTTTTGTTTGACATCTTCTAACGGCTTAGGCTGTGGCTGAGAGATACGATTTTCAAATAGGAATGTATCATAAGACTGTGATGGTTACAAAAATGCATTTTCGATTTTAGTAAGGGCTGTATAAGCATATCTTGCAACCTTAGTTACAAAGTTATTTGATGTGCTAGGTTCAATTACACATCTTTATGATGAAAAGGGTGATAACACAGTTTGTAACAATTGAGAGAATATTTAGATGAAATAATTAACTTTTGAGAGTCAATTGGATAGATGAAAAGCATTTCCATGACCATGTGAGAGTTTATTCTGCATACTAAATTCCTTTCTTTAGTGTTAAACAATTAAAAACCCATAAGGAGGCACTACTTACGAAACAGAGGCATCAACATGCCACAACAAAGACTTCATTGTGGGGTTGCAGTTCGGAATTTCTTATCAAATGTTTGGAATTGATAACATTCCATAATTACCATGATTCTATTCTGAGGCAGCTTTCAAAGAAAATTAAGGAAAATTTAAATTTGAATAACAATGCTTACAGCAGTTTCACTCCCAATTCCCTTTTCTTCTTCTGCAGTAGATACAGGTGATGAGTCAATTTGACCTTTTGATGAAGCTTCACTGACAACTGATGCATCGGCAATCTTTTTGATTTTGTGAGCAGGTGCGAATAAACCAAACTTTGGTTCGCATTGAAAGTACCTTAAAAAGTATATAGGTAATGATGGGAAGTTTGGTAAATACAATAGTACCGTCACAAAGTTTGTAGACAGTGCTTCACTACCTTTCTAGAAACTAAACCTTTGCTAACAAGAAGTTCATGGTCAGCAAGTAACTGAAAATAAGTTGTTGAAATGGAGTGTTGTTGTACCAAGAAGTTACAGATCCTAATTTGTCAATGGATTTCAAAACAGAAAAATGAACAGAATTTCACTTTGACTAACTCCCAGTTGCACAATCATAACATGGCCTGCTCTGAAAAATACAAACAATAATTTCAAACTATATTTGTAAGGCCTACAAAAATAATTGGACATTGTGGTACCTTGTCCCTGCCACAGCACCGTCATTCTTTCCCACAGGTTCTTGCAGTTCAACACCACACCATACCCCTTTTGCAAATCCAGTCTCACCAAGGTATCGTAAAATACCTGTTCTTGAATCACCAATAGACACTTTATCTCCAACAGCCAAATCTTTGGGGATTTCATTGCTGTCTGGAGTTCTAACTGGGGTGTTTGCCCTGTCCAAAGTTTTAAGACGGTCAACCAGTGCTGCACCGGAAACAGCAGGCTTAATTTCTTTCTCTTTCACATCAGCAATCTTCTTCAGCTTTTCCAATTTCACAAAAACTCCATGATTGGGTTGACACTGGAAGTACCTTATTCCAGCAACAGCTCCATCATTTTTACCAACTGGTGTATCAAGTGCAATGCCTGCCCATTCACCTGTAACAATCATATGAAATCAAATCCTTCAAACGTCAGTTAATGATATATTTGCTGGATAGAAGGCTGTATAGTGGTCTGGGAAGAGCTCCTTCACATATAAAGCAGGCCGTGCCCACAAAGGCACTCCTAAAAATTTGCATCAAGTGTGATATGTCGAGTATCTGAATTCTTGAAGTCAAAAGTATGCATTCTTAGAACAGGTGCAAAACAGAGCACCTAAATTAATCAAGGAGCTTGTTTATTATAGTACCTCTGTTTTGCTCAGGGTAAGGCTTGATAAGGCACAAAATGTATTTCCAAAACTGGTATTCACATTGGCCAAAGCACAAAAAATGAGACTATTGCACTGCAACATGCAGCTAACTGGTATTTGCACATTAACTTAAACTTACAGTACTTTTCAAATTCCTACCATTTGCAAAGCGAGTCTCTCCAATGAACTGTATGACACCATTCTTGCTTGTCCCTGATATGTTGACTCTATCTCCTAATTTTAGTGGCTCATCTGCACTCGAAGCTGCCCCTCTAGGTCTAACAGCAGCAGGTCTTTTAATCTGAGATGCAGAACCTTCCCTTTTGACAACACCTGGGGTAGAGGCAACTCTTGTAGGGGTTTTCAAAGATTCCTGTTTTAGTTGAGGGACTGAAGATTCTCTCTTTATCTGTGGAATGGATGATTCCCTCTTGATGTGTGGTGTAGAGGACTCCCTAGTCATTTGAGCTTTAGATGAGTCGTGCTTCATATTTGGGGTAGAAGACTCCCTCTTCATAACAGGCAACTGTGACTTTGTAAATGAATTTTCCCTAGAAATTGCCCCAGGGGTAGACATTCCAGACGATCGACCATTAACAGCACCATCCTTAGATGACTGGCCCCTTGGTACCACTTTTGCTGATTTGGACTTGGATGGTGTTGGCAGGCCACTCATTGTATTTAATGATCCTCTTGATGAAAATGCCCTTTTACAAAACAATCACAAAACTGTTACAAAACAAGCAAAATATCACACTACTTTGTACTATGAAACCTGACTAAGATTGCATTTCACTATTGCTTAAAAAAGCCAGAAGATATATAGCATACTGAAATCACATTTTGTCTCACACTAATCAGAGTATGAAACATTGGATAACAAATGAAAGGTAAAACAAAACATATAACCAGATGAATGCTGCAGCCATTTGAGAATATAGTTGGCCAAATTGCACCTATTCATTAATGAAAATTTGCATTACCAAAAAAGATTAAATTATATCGACAAAAATACTCTGAAGTAGACATTCCACAACCATATATTAGTATACTGAGATGTGAAACTACTGAATATTATCCACTGTGATAGCTCAAAATTAGACACCACGGAATATTAACCTGAAATAACCATTTGGATTTCCAGATATTTCAGTTCAGCCCCATCATTTTAAACTTCCACAATAGATAATGATGAAAATAAATTAGCAGACCAGGAACAACACAAAAATTACAGATAACTATTGGCTTTTGTGCTAAAATTGCCTAGCACATGAAGAATCAATCAGGGTCTACCAAAGACACCAAACAATAACAATCATCCATTTCTCTAATCTCAGAAAATAAAAAAATCATGTGAAATTCTATTCAGAGATATTAAAAATCATGTTTATATGCATTATTCAAAGACTGAACAACATCTTGCCAAACAAAGGCCTCTTATAAAAGAATAAAGAAGCCCAGAATGCATTTACTAAGGTCTATGTTTACAGTCAAGACTATTCACCCAAATCATTATATTGTAAAGCACTGTTCTACTACAGTTCTGATTTCAATGCTGAACATTCCACAGATACAAGTAATAACATACAAACTTAGCATCAACCATCTCTCCAATAATCTGAATATAAATTAGTAATGATAACTTCTTTGGAAGTATTTAAGTTCGCAAATCCTGGAACCGAAGCAAAATCTGCTGATATCTTATCAGTAAAGAATTCAGATACCGTATATTGACGATTGCATATTATTACGTTATATTGTTCCGTAAATCGAATAGTAAAAATCAATAAAAAAGCAATGTAGGGCAGATAAAGTACGTCTACTCCCATACAAAAATTGCTTCCAAGGAATATTGTAGAGTTAAAGATGCGATGGGTAAGACTTCCAGCGTGGCAATTACTTTCACAAACTCTTATCGGGCAAAGTGGGAGTACACTATGCAATCGTTTCGAAAATTTGCTACGTCAATTTTTCCATCGGACAAAAGTACAACTTGTTAAAGCAGGAATTCTACACGCTGACTAGCTCTACGTTCACAATATTCTTTATAAAAGTTGGTGCAATAGCATCCCGTTATAGCAATATATTGAAGTTTAGCTTGCAAAGCTCCTTAAAGGCTAGGCCTGGAGTTAGCATACCACGTCAACATGAACACGTACGCTAACACCAACTGACAGGCATCTAGAACCCACTTTATTCGTAGAAAGAAAAGCGTAAACAAAAATTACAACACTACTAGTACAAAAAATCAAAGGTGTTCGTAAACATACCAGAAATAAGTAATGTATCTTGAATACGCTATTCAAAACAATATACCAACATAACTCGGATGAACAAGCAATCTCATATCTGCTTCATATCGAGGCCATGGAAACCGACCACAGATCAAGATATTAGGGCTGAAATCTTAATATAGTTTCGAGGGTTTTCCATGGTGCGTTGGGAAATAAAATATAGCTTTCACTGTCAGAATATTTCATCGCTCAGTGGGTTGTAAAGTACCCTTTATTGTAATAGTTAGGAATAAAAATATATAAAGGCATAATAGTACAAACTTATTAACGGATTCATTATACAACGAACAAGCCATAAAATCATCTTCTTTCTTTCAAAAGTGGTTTATAGGACGGTACTGTAGTACTGTTCGGCTTGTCAACAAGTTAAAAACGTTCAGTTCTGGACTTCGGAGACCTAATAAAGTCGACAAATTCATATAGCCTACATTTAAGCTGTTCAACAAGATAAAAACGTGTAGTTCTGGACTTCTGAGACCTAATAAAGTCGACAAATTCATTGTATAGCCTACACTAAAGATTCCAACTTTTATGCAGCCCCATTATTTCTTTGGTTTACGTCGTATAAACTTCTTGCGTTTATCTACGTAATCTAGTGCCTGTACATGATTGTGTAGTGCCTGCCCGCCTGTGCAGCTACACCGTATTACTACACAAATTCAAATGATCTTGCTAAGTCAGTTCTAAGAAAGGTTCAAGAACGTTTTAGCATGTAAATCATGAAAAAGCAAAAAAGCCTTAGAGCCAAAAAACTTTCTCATAAAAACGTCAGAATCTAACATTTTATTTAAGGTTTCATATTACAACGCAAATAAGTAATGAAAGTAATTTAGGAATATGAACAAAAAAGTGAAAAGAGAGTGGCCAAGCAAGCAACTATAATACAAGATCAAACAAAACTACAACGATTGTCCATCATTTCTAATAAATATCGAGCAAAAGAGAGAGGAAACTCTGCTGTTTTGTTGAAAATAGCAAATCAAGACAAGTGAGAATTTCAAAAGTCTGGTCCGGGAGTCAGTCATTTATGAAGCGACTCAGCAACTCTTTGGGGAGTGTCCATCATACAATATTTATTGCAAGAATATAGTCCATACGAGTATTAATGCACAAAATCACTGTACCTTTAGAAAATTTTAAGAATAAAGTTAGGCTAATATCGAAAATGTTTAAGATAAGGCTTAGCTAAGAACCAAGCATTCTTATACAAAAAAGTATGTAAAATAAACTTTTCTCACGAATTGTGCACAGTGTAACGACAGGAAATATTCTAAACTGGAGAGACGCGTATGTAGTAAGCGAAAGCAGAGAGAAAATAGAGTTGCTTGGCAAGAAATGAATTATTTGCATGACTACAAGCCAAGATATCCCTAATTTGTAATCAGTCTAGCAAAATACGAATATTGGGAGATTCAGTCCCCACTTTCTGTCAGCCAATGATCGCCAGTGAGTTCTAGCCTTTATCATGCAACTTATTGCTTGTAGCCTCCCACTTTTCATGTTTAGCCCTCCCCTCCCCACACCTTTGATTTGGGCAGCGCCATACCTGGTTAAAAAACTGAGCTTGGGGCTGTAATAACGTTAAATTTGACTGATAAAATGTAGCCCCTTAAAATATCAAATATTCGTGTAACTCCCAGTCCCTGCAAATTATTACAAACTAAAAACTTGAAAATTCAGACAAATGGTAGTATGTATCATAATTTGGTACATATGACTACCAATTTACGAGCACCCCATATCGCCCCAATGCTACTAGCTGCTTTGAGATGTCAATAATATGAAATTTGCCGAGCTGATTTTAAGTACAAGTGCTATGACTTAAATTTCACTCAGCAGTAAACCCGAAAACCCAGTTCGGTGCTTATACAAATCGGGCTGTAGCTGCTGGTAGGCAGCCACTATAAAGCAGGAAATACTATCCAAAAATTGATTCTGTAGAGTGAAGCGTAGTCCTAATAGTAATTTGGGAGTTTATTCCATTAAGTATTTGAAACAAATTTGGCAGTAATCTAGGCGCTTATTAAATGCATGTAAAGCGAATAAAATGTTGTAGGGCGCCTTTGTAAGTAAACATTGATTTTGTACGAGAAGGCCTGAGAAAAGGGGGAAGAGAGCGATTCAAAAAACCATCTTTGTCACGCGAGGGCCACTGGTATTTGTGCAAAACTTAAAACTATCCAGAGTTGAAATCAGACTTTTCACACAGTTTCAAATACCCAAAAAGTATTTAAAGTGCACCCCTCTCCTACAAAAAATTCCAAGTGAAAGAAAACATCCACCCTTATCCTCATAAAGCAAGGAAACACAGCAAACCCATGTATTCTTTTGGATATTAAATAACCTGTGGGATCGAATATGGCCTGTTCTGCAGTTAATTTTCAACCTCTGGCAATCCGTCATGTTTGATAACAAGCATCAAAAGTTGATAATGTTCCTTCGCGATCGGAACGACTCAAATTGCGGTCTATTATCGTTTCCTGTCTTATTGTCTTTTTGCCCTTTAACACCAGATTTTAATTTTTGTTTCATTACGTCATCTACTTATTGATGTAATGTAAGAAAGACGTGACTATCATCCTTCTCGGTAAATTAAGCGTTATGTTGTCTAGTTAAAATTCTTTCAAAGATTCCCATATCATCCAAAAAACGAGGCATATTTTCCATTTGCTTTATATATAGCTAATCTGATTTACTAGGAACGTTGTTTATTCATAATATATTTATATACTGAACAATTCCAGTTTCAAAATCCCAAATAGATATTTGTACCTGCCCTGGTACGCCCAGAACATGTTAATGAGAACAAGAAAATGCACTGAAATCGCAGTATTCGTTCAAAAGTTGCATAAAATAGAAACATGTTTATGCCAGCAAAGTCTGCAAGAACTTGTTTACAACTGCTAGCAAATATCTATCATGTCTTGTCCGGATTCCGGCAATATTCGTTAGAAGTGAATTTATAACATAACTCCATTGTTTAAAAGCAAAACTCTGAAGGTCATTCCCCGATCTCATTGAATTTAAATCAGCGTATAGCTAGAGGGACGTTCAGGGATAAATAGTGAAGGCAAAACAAACGACTTTAGAATAAAGAAGTGAATTTTGAAAAGCTATACCTGTAACTGCTATACTGAGGTAAGGATCTAACAGAAGAGCTGCTTTGCACGCTGCTATCACTTGCATCTGAACAAAAGCTCCATCTTCTGCTCCTCTCCTTGAGTTCGTCCTTCTTTTCTTGTAAATATCGGCGTATGTCATCGGTTCTCAGGAGCCTGACAAAAACAAAGATGAAAACAGCTTGAATCCTTGCAATCGAAGTAAAAGGGATTATGATGACAAAACAACGAACAATTAAACATTAGGCCTAAACAATTGCATGCTAGGCCTATTTACCTTCCCTTGCCAGACATAATGAATATCGGTTTTAAAATTAGAATGAATGCTCCTGTGATGAAAGAGAAGCTTAGTGTACACAATAAGTGTGAATAGCTCTGAATTTGTCATTTATCTGCTAATCGTGCCGAGAATGCGGGAAGAGCGTCAGTCATCAAGTAATCCTACTCTGTGAGTGCGAAGTGCAACGTTATGAGCAAATGAGAGAGCTTTGTCTTAAAACAATGGATTACCCTAAACTTCCTTTCTTTCAGGTTGCATTTACCACTATGATGCAAGCTAAGTAACCATACTAAAATGGGGGGAATTAACTGCCTGTGAATAAGGATAATCCAGCACATCGAAAGTATTGATCTCTTCTACCATGCCGGCCCATCACGGTTAACTGGGGAAGGCCATCCCCCACACCATGCACCTGAAGACAGCAAATATCATCCTGTCTAGCGCCGCTATGACGTTGAAGACGAACAAGTAGACTAGAAATGACCTTTACGTTTCTAGCCTTGAGTAAGAGGACAAGATCTGTTGCTTCTAAAGATCGTTATAGCTTCAGATAGTCCCCCTTAAAGACACCCTTATCACGTGGTAACAGACATAACATATTTCCCTCCGTCACGTGAGTTTCGGATGCTGCCTGCATACTCTTTTCTGTTTCAAAAAATCACCTTCAGTACGTAAAAAAGCATTTCCGCTTTTTCAACTTCAAAGAACCGTCTATGTAGCCAGGGGTAACATGTAAAGGAGGAGACCGGGGTAAAACACTTCATGCGATAGGGTTCCATGAAAGGAATGATTGCATGGTGTGAAATGTTTGAAAGTGTAGCAAATTTTATACAAAAGAGACACATGTTCTATAAGAAAAATGTAAAATTAACCTTACCTTGGCATTTTTGAGTCTTTGTACATTAGTCAATAGCAGGGAATCTGTGCATTAAATTCTGTTGAAAATAAAGGACTCACTGATCAGATGAGTGAAATCATTAGATCGGGTGTATGACGAAACAAAAATACAACATAGAAAGTGAAATTCATTATATCAAAATAAGGTTTTGAGTAAATTTGCCAGGCCTAAGATCAGACTTACATCTATCCTTCAAATAATTTAATATATTGATGTGTGTCTATCTCATTGTCTAGTCTATGATGTAATTTAATTTTATGTACAATAGTCCGAAAAAGAGGTTTAAACATCTGGTGAACAAACGGCCCATGGATGTGTGGTTATCTGTAGAGTCCAAGTGGTGTACTTGCGGCTGTTTACCTTTCATTACATGTCTGATATTGTCATCATTACGGGTCCATTGCCTGCACACATTAATGAAAATATAACAGCAATACAAAGGGCTACAAGTTCTGTTTTCAGTGTTATAAAAAGCCTTTCTCTTTTACAGCTATGAACTGGTCACGGTTTCAAAATAATTTTTAAACCAAATGCACGTTTTTGTTATAAGGAAATAGTTTATACGACAATAGGGCTCAATTGCTCAGGAAATTAAGAAATTCAGCACCTGGTTTTGAAACCCAAAAGAGTCGATTATTTCAAATATTCCATATTTCACGCAGGCCTTTCATCTCCTTGACTTAATATATATATTTTTTTCTCTGTTAATCTATATATTCTAGTGTTAGTTTTACGTAGTACCTGTTTGTTAACACTGTAATGTTACAGAAACTAAAGCACTCTTGCTAAAAAAGATTTAAGAAATCATGTAAGACTATGAATGTATTACTATACTGGGCCTAAAATATTTCCTGTAAAAACGCGTGATACAAAAAAGACTTGAACTGTTACAAAGATACGCTGCTCTTGGGAAACTGTAGATAAGGAGACGTAGAGGCAAATAAAACTAGCGGGGTATGGCTTTTGCTGAGTATCATCAAGTGCCACAGAGAACTGCCACCTTGTTTATATTTCCGTTTAAATTGTTATCATGGATGCAAATAGATGTGTGTTAGGGCTCAATGCAGCAAACAGACCCTTAATCACTATGACAGAATGTAACACGAATGACTATTTAATGTGAATATATGGGAGTGAACAGAATTTTATTTGATGTTATAAATATTTAGATTGATAAGAGCGAAGGGAATGTGACCGTAACTTTTTGTATGTTACCCCATATCTACTGCTTTGGTATTTAAGTTGCTTTCCTGGTCATATGTTGGGCACACATGCAATAACGTTAATATACTTATACAATAAGTCAAAGAAAACTGTTTTTACAAGAGATCTAATCCAATAAACAAGAGAAGCGGACAAAATTGAAATAGAGGAAAAAACTTGATAAGCATATTAACTGATCTAAGTGTTGCTTAACACTTGTATTAATGCATTGATCATCATAATCACATAAATTCATTAGGCCATACGAGCAAATGTCAAACAGACACATGAAAGCAAAAGAAGTTCTTGTAGTGAAGTTACTCACAAAAGATCGCTCTCTGAGTAGTGTCCGCTTTCGTGTACACAACTCTCGGTTCTAAATAGGGTTCTCTTCTCTTCTCGTCTAGAAAATCGCTTCTGATGCTAACATGCCGCATGGTCTTCACACGGCACTTATGAATAATACATAAGTCTAAGATGAGTCCATGACAGGTGTCCTGAGCTCATCCACATTTACCATTCTTGTTATATTCCCATATCATCCATTGAATTTGTGCATATTGCTGATTAGAATAGCAGGCTGATGTCAAACAACTTCCTTAACGACTTAATCAAATAATGAGCATGCATATTCCGAATATACATAAGGGAAATATCCAACGATATACAATACGACTAAAAAACAATGTATTTAGTTGCTTTTGTCAACAGAAAAGCAACAAGCTGGTGATTTTATTCTCTGTGAAAAAAAGTACAATGAAGCGTTTGAAGTTGTTTTTATCATTTTGTTCAAACTCTGCACAAGTAAATTTTGGATTTACATCGCATTCAAGACAACAATACATAAATGCACTTGCAACAAAAACGAAGCTTTACCCTTAATCCATAAGTATACATTAGAACCATACTACATAGAACAAATTGGTCTGCCAACCTCCATAGCACTTAATTCATAACCTCACCCAGTGATTGGGGTGGTTGTAAGCAGGGGTATTTGAAAGCAGGGTCTGGGTGTGGAAAGTAAATCAACTGTTTGAGCAATATTCCGCACGTAAGAATTTTAAGAGCCTCAAGACGTCTTTCACCTTTGCGTCGAAAATTAAAGAGAACGCCACCGTCAAAAAGGCACTTGATGACCTCGTAACATTTGATATTGCAATAGCAGTATACTTTATTTATCTCCCAAGTAGTAGAATTCCGTTCAATCAAGCCTGCTTAAGTAATGTTCAATTCAGAGAACTCTATGAAAGAAACATACGTGTGCGTACACCATGAAAATTGTCAGTAGATGTCCCAGATTATGACAGTTGGAATCCTGAACTCTAAAGAGTCACCAGGGAAGAAATCCGAAAACACAAGGTACATAACTCTAAAAGTTCACGGAATGCCATTGTTCCACTTTATGATCTTGATTCTTCTTGACTAGCCATTTTCTGTTTCCAAAAACCCAGCATCAGAACCTATTTCAGTTATCGCAAAGAGGTGATCTGTTAGAAAGGAACAGTAATGTGGTCCCTCCTTTCCTAAAAAACCTGTCTACATAGCCGTACAGAAGGAGAAGAAAGAAAGCGAAAATTCAAAGAATACGATGTAATTATGACAGAATTATCACAGCTTAAATAATTTCAACTACAAATTCTTGCAATCCTGACTGAAAGCTGCTGTTGTCGTGAGTGCAAAGAAAATCACTAGAACAGCCCAAAATGCAATGACGTAAAAATAAGAACTGGTTTCTATGAACATTCATGAATATTTTGGCCCATTACTAGTTGTAAAGAGCAAGGTCTTTCCTTTCTTGCTTTTCCCTTTTCCTTTCTGATTTCGTAAATTGCGTCCAGCCAATTGACTTTCTAAGGCTGAGCTAACAGCATCACTGAATGCAGTTGCAAATGAAGGAACAGGAACATGATCTTCATCGATATTTTCTTCTTCAGCACTGGTTTGTCCTTTTACTATAAAACATAATAGGCATAAATAGAACTTACCAAGTCAGAACTTTACTTCAATAAAGTGGGGAAATTATGAATCAAGGAATAGTCTTTCACAAAAATGTGGATTGTCCTTTGGGATGCAAATGCGAAAGAAAGGGGTTTGGTGCATATGTCATCATGGGTTAATTGCAAGGAGATTGAAGGAAAAATTTCGTAATAGACGCATCATATACTGCTACAATGCAGAGGCCACATTAATACATCACATTGATATATATATATATATATATATATATATATATATATATATATATATATATATATATATATATATATATATATATATATATATATATATATATATATATATATATATATATATATATATATATATATATATATATATATATATATATATATATATATATATATATATATATATATATATACCTGTTTCTGTTTTGGCTTTTTGTTGGAATTCTTCCTTCCTTCGAATTGGCGCAACAGCTGTCCTCTGCAATGCATTTGCGAAGGATGACGTTCCCCAAGAACCAACGTTTACAACTGGGGAGGAGGCATTTTTGTGTCTTCAGGAGAACTGGATCCGATCTGAGATGGGAAGTCCTCGAGACTTTGAAGATCCACCGAAGTAGCCTCTGGCTCGAATTCCAGCACTATGAACACGAGGCATTAATGAAAACATAATACTAGAGTATGAAGGTAAAAAGTAAGATTAACACTCTAGTAATACATACTAGCTTGAAAAAGTAGGTAAAATATTTTAAATAATAAATGGAAAATACTCTTCTTGCATAAAATATTTCTTAAGTGGAGTGATAAATAATTTACGCACAGCCAATACGATATAAAGGTAGTAATGTTGAGAATCATAACAATATTAAATAATGCAACTGGACGATTTGAGAGCACAAATGTAACACAACAAAAACAGGTATAAGAGGAAATAGATGTAATTAGTTGTAAAATTAGAAAATTATGGTAAGATATCACAATGTTGATTGGGGAAGATGTGATGGAAGTCTGGAAAGATATTTCAAAAACGCCGAAAGAGATACAAAATGTTGAATAAGTGCGGATTTTATAGATCTGATGGTTTACAGTTTGACAATTAAAAAATTCAGCGTAACATAATATTTGACACAGAACGATATAATATAGGACAACATAACATAAAATAAAATAATAAATCTAACATAACATATGTAAGAGTATCTGTGAAATGATTTAATTCAAGTAAACATAGTGCCTTCATTTGCTGACACAAGCGCCATTTCAAAGAATTCATAACATCACATAGGTCAGTCAAGTCTTCATCGTCCTGTACTTAAATTATGCAATATATTATATAAATTAAATCATTGGTTACCAAATTCATAAGTTGTTAGTTCCCTAGATGTCTATTGCACTCTTTTTCTCGAGCACATTGACAAGATCAAAGTCATTATAAAAAATGGTGACAGCGCAATGTATTTGCTCAGCACGTGATTTATTACTTAGCATCATTTCAGGGGGGTGATCATCATTCTACCTTATCAGTTTCTAAACAATGTTCTAAACAACATAAATATTGAATTCGATTCATGTGACTTATTATGAAACAAATAAATCCATAAAAATAAATATTAATATATAATGTTATATCTCACTTCTTCCAAAACTATCCATTGTAAGTGACTTTTCAATTTTCCTTTCTAGTTTCCTTTCCTCTCGCTTCTTGCGCTGTCTCGCCATCTTCCTTTCATAAAATTCGTAGGCAAACTTTGATAGCGTCTCCCTCGACAGTACTGGAGGTCTTATCATAAGTTCACAGAATGTGAATTCGCATGAAAGGGGAAGATGAGAGAGATAGCGAAAACGCTTCCGTAGCTCCTACAAAACAACAACAGGTAGGATATGAAAATTTCCAGTAGGAGAAAAAATCATACCGAACACTACAATATCCTTCAGAAATGTGCACCATATCTTTTTAATGTTACGAAAGCACTCTGGGTATAAAACGTAAAAAGAAAACGAAAATTTTATACCTGGGTCATAGTGTGAGACTCAATGTCTATAATTTGTGCTGTTATAAATTCAGGGCATGATTGTAGGCTTCCATATTCATGAGCTAAGCATCTGCTGTTCACAGGCTGCAAGAATATGTTCTGGCCATCTTTTGCTTCAAAAAACAACATAAATATATTTACGGTTGCTTCCTAATAAATTATTAATTTTCAGGGGATCTCAAATCCAACTCAAAAGGAATAATGGAGTAGGTGACTAATAAAGAACAGAAGTGAAAAACAACGGATCAGAAGCCAAAGGTAGGAAGTTATTGGTAAGAGGTCGAATTATTTTTGAATATCATAAATAAGAGAAAAGTCAAAGTTTTGGTTACAAAACTTGTTCCAGTAGCGACAAACATTCAACCAGTACGCAATCCGCCACTGAAGAGTTTCAGTTTCTCAAATAATTTGCCACTTTCTCATTAGTACAGTCACAAGAATTACATACTAATGATGCAGTTCGCACTATTATTGTCCATGTTAAGATGTCATGGTTCAATAAAATAATTTCAAACACAACTCATCTTAGTTTAGTAATAGTTCAAAGAAAAGTATCATCCGACAGATCAGATGAGAAATAACTTCTGTGGCCAGATTGGCTTCTTGACAAGATATTATCATGAACTTGTAATTTCTCTTTCCAGCCTATCTTTGAAGTCCTCTATCACAAATCTTAGAAAAAGAGCATTCACATGAACAAATGAGGTGGCTATTTTATGGACTGCTCCAAACTCATACATACAAATTGAATACAAAATGAATACAAATTGAATACAAATTGAATACAAATTTATGATATTTACCTTGATAATAAAAGTAGTAATCGGCAGAAGACATAGAGGCAATTCGTGATGTTGCATCGCCAGCCTCACTCTGAACAGCAGTCGGAGACAAATCAGCAAGACGAGGCTCTTCATGCTGCTCTGAACTTGCTGCATCCGAACTGCTTGGAATCTGAGCTTGCTCCTCCTCATCAGAAAAGGCAGGGTCGTCCACAGAAGCAGCTGCAACCTGACAAAAAAGGTTTGTTAGTAAGGCTCGTCTGTTGTGAACGGGAGAAATGAACCTGAATGGCAAACTACCCATTGAAGGGAAAAATGAAATTAAAACAAAATATATGGTTGAATACAGTACAAAGAGAAATTCAACTCATAGCCATGGGCTTTAAAAACTGAACTTTTTTAATCTAGAGCACTCGATGGCGATCACTCGATGGCGATCACTCGATGGCGATCACTCGATGGCGCTCACTCGATGACGATCACTCGATGGCGATCACTCGATGGCGATCACTCGATGGCGATCACTCGATGACGATCACTCGATGGCGATCACTCGATGGCGATCACTCGATGGCGATCACTCGATGACGATCACTCGATGGCGATCGCTACGTCACTTAAAACATGTCAACCTTTCTACAAACTCGGAGGGTATTCACTCTGATTTCTGATTTGCACATGCGCATCGAAAAAGTGGTGACAATGAGGATAGTGGATAAGATGATGATGGGATGAAAGAAAATTGAGAAGAGGAAGACTTCAAGAAATATGGTGAAAATAATTCCACTCGCGACTACTCGCAGCTGCAAGCTGGCATTGGATAATGGCAAAACTCACACCTGTTCTTGAATCAGATCCATTATTTGCTTTGTTTTAGTGAGTTTAGCTGTCTGGTGACTTGGAACTTTAAGATCTGTACAGAAATAACAGATATAATCTCATATAAAATTATACCTGAAGACATGCATGTGGTCAACTTAAATAGTTCAAAAACAAAATCTTCGTAAAGCTTACGCTGCGATTAAAGGGCCGTAGATTCTTTCCAAATACTACAAACAACCATGCAGGATGGTTCAGTGAAAAATGATTCATGGGATAGCTATAATTCTTTAATTTGATTATGCAGTTCAATCAATACATGTAAAATGTTGAAGTACTAAGTTCCGTGCAAGATAAATATTCAAACATCAAAACGTTAAACACGCTCGGCGTGGTATTAATCCTTCAGCGAGTACACTCGCAAACAATAAGAAGCATATCTCAAACCTACCATTTCTGACCACCAAACTTTTGGGTTGCTGTATGCTCTTTGAGAGTTCAATTTCCTTTTCCTGGAACAACAGGGTTTATAATATAAGTTGCGCTAAATTACAGTAAATAAATTTCAATCAAAATTCCTTTTCCAAGCGAGGCCATATTTTATGAGCTCGAGGTCATTCATTCCACATGTCATGTATTCGAACCAGATACAAGGTATGCTCTGTTCTTTTTAACATCACAAAGAAGTGAATGAATGGAGCCTTCATGATTGGGAAATTACTATCTCTCGTTGCAAAACATGCAAAACAAAAAACATGCAAAACAAAAAACATGCGAAAGAAGATCTACAGAAAATTGAATATGCTGAGAGTAGATCAAATCCAATGACAGCTTACTTTCAATGACTGTAAGGCTATTTCTATAAAGGTCTCCTCACCAGACTGAAAGAGAGGGGACACAAACACTATTATCAAATTGGTTACAATATTCAAAAGTAAATGAATCACTCTTCGAAATTAGCAATTCTCTATCATAGCGGGAGCACATATACATTGCGAAGGGTACCAACATAGGAAAAAGGAAGTCAGATCTCATAGAACTCGAGTGAACGTGAATTAAATCAATTTTAACAATGTCTATGTGTGAAATCAACAAAGAGATGCTAGAATGCTAAAAAAGTACAAGAGTAGCTAGGCTGTTAAATTCATATATGAATGGAGCCACAGTCGTGCATTGGCTAGATGCTTCATCGATGTACACCTTTGAGTGAATGACGAAGTGTTCAAAACACTAAGGAGATAGAATCGGAGACACGAAATGGCCACTCCAAAAAAAGTTGGGAGATAGAATCGGAGAGAGAAACAGGGCATCTTAACTTGCAAGGCAGATGGGCCAGGGTAAAAGTGACTTCTTTAAAGCTAATTTTCCAAGCAATGCATTGCAGATGAGACTAGCTTTTATAGAGCTATCTATTTTACTACCACAGAACTCTAACATCAAAGAGAGATCTGCTTTTCTGATCAAATCTAAGTCTGATCACATCTGCGTCTACTAACACATATAAATATATAGTGATGAAACTTAATTCAAAAATCTACAAAGTCAACAGACCTCTTCAGATTTTGCTTCTTTCAATTGTTCTTCAAGCTCTTTCAGTTCCAAAGAGACAATTTTGTCAAGTACGATTTTTGAGGAGGCTTTCAGCAATTTCGCGTGGAGATTACGTACAATAGCGGTCATATCACCTGGCATCAAAACAAATACGCATATACGTCAGGACATTTGACACAAAATAAGGAATCAACAGGTAGCAGAACTTCAAAGTAGAGCAGTTTGCCTGATAACTCTCAGGAAGGGGCAGGAATTGGAATAGTATGGACTAGAAAGACTATCAACTAATGAAATCGTACGGAAATGAGTACTTTGTAGATGGAAACCTCTACGAGAAGAAGCACATATGAAGCAAAAGAGTGAAAAAACAAAAAACACTTTCATACTGAGCCAAATGCGTTAGAAAAGACAACTTAATCAAACAGAAGCAATGATAGGTGAAAAGTTGGACAAAAACAGCTACCTTTCCATTCAATTGTTGGTGACACAGATGCAGCTGACAGTGGCTTTGACAGCATTGATCCCTTCAACATAAAAAACTGCATTAAACACAATAAGTTTGTCTTTTTATACTGTGTATTATGGTGCTAACCTGCTCTCACACACTGATGAACCCTGCTGATAATGTTTTCTAATTGCATCTACTTGCAGCTAGCTGCATCTCAATGCATCTTATTGCAGTTGATTGCATCCAAGACTTTGGCCAATTGCTAAGTTAACTCCTGGACAATGTACAAGGGATTTTTAGTGAATTGCAGTTGATTTGATATTCAACAAACAGCATTCACTGATTTAATGGAAATTCATCAACATCTTTATTCACAGAGCATCATAATGTCTTGAACACCCAGGGATGTTTCAACAGGAGGTTTCCCAATGACCTCATATTATTTTTATGCACATTAGACATAATAATCAAAGGTAAGTACTTTGCAAATTACTCACCTTCTTTCTTTGCATCAGCTGCATTTCAATGGTTTCCCCAGCCTTGAATTTGTGTGATGGAATAGTTATAACACTAAAACAAAAGAATTTAATATTTGTCACTTGTAAACATATCATCCAATGGCAAAAGAATCCAAAACGTAGCTACAAAATCTTTAAAAATATTTGCTCAATGCATAACCAGTAAAATGTCTCTGACACTGAGATTTTGAAACAGATTACTAACATGGCAGCTTCCATTCATTAATGTAAGACAACTCAGAGATTAACAGAAATGGCTGTGAACTAAGTCCATAGGAATCTAAAAATTGAATCTTCTACCTTTTCAAATCTGATGGGATGATAGCTTCATAGCAGATTGGACACTTTCTCCATTCCTTATCACCCTGGGAAAAGAGATTTGACACTGATAATTTCATATCTACATTAACTATTACAGCTTCTCAAACTTGACGGCTAGTTTCTTTCATATATACTGATCAATCAAAGTTCCCACATATGAATAATCAATAATCAATATCAATACTGTCTGTCTTACTAAGTTCTTTCCAATGTCTTATACAATACTAATACTACCAGACATCTACCATAGATCATGAAATCCAGTATTTATTGATTATATATATATATATAAATATATATATATATATATATATATATATATATATATATATATATATATATATATATATATATAAATATAGAATAAACCACACTGATGAAGATACTGATGAATCCATCAGTACTGATGAAGATTCTAATCGAAACATTTACTGAAAGGATAGTATATTTGTGGTTTATTCTATTTATGTAATTTATATACGTTGTGGATGCGGCTTAGGATTAGTTTATATATATATATTTATATATATTCCAAGTGTTATTAAAAATGTTGTCCACTGTCACCGCGTACCCTATCTTAGTTTAGCTACTTAATTTAGCCTGATTTTATGGATTACAAAAATAATCAATAACTATGAGTATATAATTAATGCCTCAAATAACTCAGCCAGTTGGCTATTACTAAAAATAGAAAAATAAAGAAATCATGCCAATTTTAGATAATGAATGATGCATGACCAGCAGTAAACATGTCCACATCTTGTTATTCTCGCAACTCTTGGTGTATCCAGACAAATTGGGCATGATGGGTTTTCATGACTGCAAAGGCACTAAAAGCAAAGAATACAAAACTATTCAGAAAAATATACACTCAGTGACAACCAAAAATGTACTTATAATCACACATTATGATCCTCAGCACCAATTTACAAAGTGACATAAGAAAGTACAGCTTCAGCATGAATTTTAAGATCATGATGGCAACAAGAAACAAAATATTTATTTATCTTTAGTGATGTTTTGACATTCTAGTGGTTATGTTTACTGTCTAGTGTTTTCCATTGCTTTATAAAAGTTACTTTCATTTAGTAAATAACCAAACAAATGTTTCCCTCACAATTTGTTCAATCATGTCCCAATCAACAAGCTTGTCTGGGTCAATTGTATGCAAACCATAATCTCCATCTTCCTTTACAATGAACTGGCAACTGAAAATAAACTTAATAGCTATATATAAGATAGCTTAAATAATGACAAATAATGATAAAATATATTTTACAATTATGCCTTTTGGCCGAAAAAGCTCTGAAGGTCAATTGGTAACCTTGAAGATACACATAAAGGTATGAATAAGAAATACCCTTTAGATTGGAAGGAGAAAACTTACTGTCAAAATATCATACATAGTGTGACACCATAACAATGCATGGCTTGTAATATTTTATGGCAAGGCACAAAAACCAATAAAACTTTAAGCTTTAGTACATCTATACACTATATGTCAATCAGAGAAAACATACTTTGCTTGCAAATATGCTTCTTTATTGTACATTGCCTGCCTGGGATAATATTGAGAAAACTGTCTATATTTCCCATATGGGCCACATTTGTGCCGGGTGGATGATGAATATTGAAAGTTCAAAAATCTGCTTGCTATCTTGCTATCTCCAACAGAAGCAAGCTCTTCATCTAAGTCCTGGATACTCTCTGTCTCTATACCTTCTCCATGGTTTTGCTTTACAGATGCCTATTGAAACAATTACAGAGACAGTCACAATACAAAAGGAATCAGAGGAAAAATTGACTTCAATTTCCCAGATCTAAGGGCATTAAATTCTCTTTTGAACTTACATTCATGATCAACATTTGCCCTATATTAATAGCTATGCAGATTTTTCCACCAAAGATCTTACATCCCCTACCCCCTTCCCCATCTCCAGTTTTTGATCACTCACAAAGTGTAATGGTTCCATGAATTTTCCCCTTAAAATTCCCAGCAATAGAAAAGCAAACTGCTCCATGATGATTTTTTGTATGAAATCAAGGGATACAAAAAAAGCCTGAAGATATTACCTGATGTCTTTGCACGTTGGTTGGTTACACGCTACATTGATCAAAGACACATACTCTCAACTACATTAAAAGTATCTTTTTAAGCTTGAGAAGGGCTTCTACCTCTCGTAACAATATAACTAGTCAACTGAGTGTGTGTCATATTCTGAATGAAAGCTCACTAAACCATTATGGCTCATTGTCTCATTGCTATGACTCTATGATTTATAACATGGCTTACATCAGCATTGTCTTACCTTTGAAGTATCGACTGGAAATGTTTGCCATCTGGTAGAGTCCTTTTTTGGATTTTTAGAAGATCCTCTGTTGCTTGATCTTGGCTTCTTTTCATAAAATGAGGCTATGCCAGAATTATTTCTGTATACTCCAGCCTTCCTGGGGAACTGTTTAATTCTATGCTCTAAGAGAAATCAAGAAGACAATATGGAATTGTTTATTTTAATGTACTTCGTGGTTTTCAATCCCAGTTTGATTGATAAAAAAGATTGAACATTAAGGAATTTACATGCAGTGTTCAAAAGTACAAAGATCAAATGTCAGTTTGAACAAAACTTTCCTAAACCTGCACACAGACAATAAAAAAAGTCATATAACTCACAACTGCCTTTGCAGACAATATATGGTAATAGATTTCCATTCACAGGAACTGATATAAGTGTTTATGTGTGTAAAAATATGGTTTTACTTAACATACTTAAGGTATGAAACTACCGAAATACAATTATGTTAATAGAGTTCTTGGGTCAGAACATTACATCATGCATTCAATATACTATATATTATATCCATGCTCAAATGCAGAGGAAAGGTATTACTATGGCAAAATGCACCATAAAAAGCTTCTACAACATGAAACAAATAAAATAATAACATAAAGTTACTCTCTTCAAGACTGATTCAACTATACAATATTGGCCTTTGACATAAAGGCAGGTTTTGCGCCAAGAATGTAGTGAGTAGTTCTGAGTATTTTAAGCTTGGGTAGATGTGTACAAATAGCATGTCTGCATCACAATACTTTGGAGAATTGGCTGTGGTATTCATATGGTAAAATATTAGTTATCAGGATGGGTATAGGGGGGTTAGATTTAGGGGGGCTGCAAACTGTCTTCCTGAATCGCTAATCTGTTCCCCAAATGCGTTGTTGTCTAGCTGTATTGAACTACTTGTATTTTCGGGAAAAACTATATTTCTTTCAGAGGAAGTTGTCCGAATGAAATGGATTTCTGCCACACTGGGGGGGGGGGGCTGCCCCACCTCCTACGCTTATGGTTATCAGTTGAAAAGGATACTATGCCACGTCTAACAAAACTTGTTTTTACATATTTACGTGCTGCCAACATGTGGAAGAATGCGCATAATGGCGTCCTTACCATCTTGGCCTCCAACTCCAGCCCTCCTTGGAGAAGGAGAACTTCTCTGCATTGCAGCTTTTTTCTCCATTTCCTCTATGCTCTCCGTAGTTGGCTACAAATAGGCACAAAGTATTTTTGGCCTTTCTGACGTCGTGACCTTCGCCGTTAAACGATAATACTCTCAAAACTTCAGACACCATTTTAGCAAGCCATGTTTGCAAACAAACCAGTAGTAGAAATTGCAGCTTGAACGTACTTTTTGCGAGATTCCTTTAAGTTGTTTTTTGCGTAAAGTAGTGGGAAACAGTCCCGTCCCAGCAATTCGCAGACAGTCAACTGCCAGCGAATAATGAAATTCAAGCTTCCCTGTTCAATGGCGGCGTCCACCAACTCTTGCCAGTTATGTTGCACTTCTCGCCCGCAATCAATTCAATTCAATTAAGCTCTGTCCGGTATTTGAGTTGATGATTATTATAATCACCATAAACAAAGCCTAGTTCTTAAAATTCCTTAGTTTTGGACCCCTTTGAGAATATATTTAAGAATAAAACTTTATTATGCAGGGCACTATGAACACTGCAAGCTTCAGCGGAAACCTGCACACGAACAACTTGCTACAAGGATTACACACAATTTATGTGAGTTTGGCATCATAATTCTCAATTGTACGCAGTGATATACATATTGGAAATCGAAAATTTGCTTAGAGATTTTGTCTCTAGTATCAGAAGCTCTGTATATTTTTTGATCTATATGTAGGTTACTTATAAAGCGGTTACTTATGAAGAAAACTGTCAAAGCTGCCACACATGGAAAAATTTAAATACGGTTTTCTGATATAAATTTCTGCAAATCTCGAGTATGTCAGTAAGCTGTCTTCACATAGGGATCATCAAAAAGTACTTGGCGGAACAAATTGTCTTTTTGGCCCCCTTATCCTTCCTTGTAAAGGCTTGTCATACTAGAGTTGGCACCCCATCATTGTTACCTGGCATTCTTGCAAGAGCCCCCCCCCCACCCCCCTTCATCATGAGACACGTCTGTATGGTTCTATTCATGTTTTATGTTATGGCATTAACTCATAGGTCCTTCGCATTTTACACAACCATTTCAAATGATAACTCCCGTTGTCGTAACGCTGTGATTTGTACTTGTTCTTGTTAGCTTTAACTTGAGGCAGCCTGACACCCTCCCTACAGTGCCCTTCATAATTTCATAAGAATTTGTCACAAAAATGGTTCATACCCAACCATCCCTTCACTGTTATGTACTATTTGAGTGACCCTTACTACAAGAGCAAATTAAGCTCATTCCTAGGCCGAGGAGCTCTTAAAGATTTAGACAACAGGCCATCTTCACTGCTGACCAAAATGATGGACTATAATCTAAAACGTTCCTAATAGATGTAAGGACTTCATGCTAACCCATTCATTTCGTGAATTTTGTATAGAAATGTTTAGCATTAGAATAGATAGAATAGATATAGAATAGACCCAAGAGACTATTGAATGTTTGGAATATATTACCAATATAGAAGATCCCTTACTTTGAGATTATTGTTACTATGAGATTTATTACGAAAACATTCTGTTCCAATTGCAAAAAGCCTGGATTGATTCCAGGGTTCGAATCTCAACTGGTTTTTGGGAAGTTTAAATGGGAAAAAGGTCAGGTTCTCTACTCCCAGTGGAAAGTCCAGCTAGATTTTGCTTACAAAGCAAAAATCCTTAATTTGATTGAATTGTCAATTTTAATGCCACAGCCTAACTTCAACTGCTACTTATAAAGAATTGCTGTTATAAGAACACATCAATCTTGCTGAGTCTTTTGTGACTTCCATTGCCTCTTATTTTAGTTAGAAATAGGGGTTGTTCCCCATTTCTGACTCCCACACTCCCAGAAATAACCCACTGAAACTTTTGATGAGATCCAAACATATTTACTTCTGTCTAATCTCAAATTTCGGCGGATTTCGGGCTGGATTTAGTCAGGTACTATCCGAAGCATAGAGTAGTCCAGTCATAGATATGACCCGACATTATTATAGTTTGTATGGTGCAATCTGAAGGCCACTTGAGACAAATTACGTAAGTATTAAAATGAATGAGTCGTATCTCTTGGTACATAGGGTTTTCCTATATCTGGTCGAATTATTGTTCTGTGATTGAACTATCCTTTGATATGGTTACATCTCGAGCAATGATATCGAGAGATTGCCCTTTGAAACTTGAGGAAGGTTCTTCACCATAACATATTATATTTCACTAGTCTTTAATCCCAGCGGGGAATTTATAAGAAATAAACTGTTTCATGACTGGGATTGAATTTTGTGTAAAATGATACATCGAAACAGCAATATTTAGGCTATGACCACATCAAAACTATTCTGAAATGGGGATGAAAGGTCACACCCTGCCCTACCGAACAAGACATTATTTCATTATTGGTTGAAGTAATGTCGTCTTTGATACGATATGACTTGTTTACAGCTGAATTTTCCGGTCATTTGCTCCTTCTGTTTAATCTTCTGTTTTTCTTCTTCTTTCCAAGTTGACTTTATTATTGAATCTTTATGCTTATGTATTAGTTGCGGTGATAATAACACTATATGTACTTACAAAAATCACTCTTGCCCTTAAGGTTTTGTGACAGAGTGGCAAGGTTAAATGGAAGAGTTCATAAGTAATTCTATTGGAAGAGAAATTCCTAAAAATTTTGCACGTTTTACGAACTTCTACCTTGTGGTCCCCTTGAAAATCAAACTGTATGCTTACAACTTGTGCAATCTGAGGTTTGAATACAGTATTGGTACTGAGGACCTTAACTTTATCAATGGCATTGCGGGATGGCGATTATTATTATTATTATTATTTTTTATTAGTCCACATCAGTCAACAAGAGACTGCCAAAAATCAAATCTGCGTTATAAAATAAAACATGTATGCATTTATCTATTTATGTATGGAGGTATGTATGTATTTAGTTCTACGTATGTAAATAGTAATTTGATGATGAGGATTTTTACGGAGAGAAATTTTATCTAAGAAGTTAGCAACGCTGCTCATGGAGATTATCTCGTTTTCACTTTCTTGTTTGCTTATCACAGATTATGTAGGACAACTAGTTGCAACGGCAAAAATAAAGTCATAGTTTGGCGGTTAACTGATCATAAGATCACGTGAGGCCTCCAGAAAGTTAAGTACCGCATGTGTGGGTTCTTTTCTTAGAACATTTCACGGACGCGTGGTCAGTTATGTTTTTGTTCCGGTTCCATTTACTATACAAAATGGATAGAATCGATTCCCAAAATTGCATTATAATAGAGTTAGCTTCAAGGCCTTTTCACTGCCAATTTGCACTGTCAAACGTCTCTTTCAGCAGTTAAACTGGATCATCCATCGCATTTTCAGGCTCCATCTCATAGCTACAAGATTGGGACTTTACGTCTACGACCACACTGGATTTGCCAACTAAATTTTGTAAGGAAGCAATTGTATACATGCACGAATGGCACATTGGGGTAGCCTAAGTGCGAATGTTGTACAGTTGAAAGACAGCAGCCTCTTTAGTTTTCCAGGATTTATTAACATATTTATCAAGTGGAGGTATGTATAACGGAGAGGAGTTGGACCTGAGCAAATTTGAAATACTAGATGATGATGAAAGTGCTGATATTTACCAGCAATTAGCCAAAAAAGACAAATACCTTGCTCTAGCTGCAGAGGCAGGAAAAACATTGTTAAATAAAAACCGAGCTTTAGAGAGCACAATCGAATACTTGAATGCTGAGATGATGCATAAAGCTGAGGTAAGCAATAATATTTGGGTTACCGTTTTGCTGCCTTACACTTCTGTTTTTGTTGATGGCCATTTTATACAGACATTTGCTTTGATTGCGGGGACAGTGGATGGGAAACAAAGGGACAGAGCCCAGTATTGCCTCAGTGAAAGGCTTTGTATTTTGTGAGATTGCAAAACTTAACTTTGCAGGAGTGCAGGTAAAGTTAAATTGCAAAAAGTTAAATTTTTAATTAAGTAGAATCCGCTAGGTTTCTAGTGCCATCAAAAGCAAGGAGTTCAACTAGCTTGAATCCAGTAATATTTATCATGTTTGCTTCTTTAGTGGAAAATAGGTGATTGAATCACTAGATGATTCATGTAAATGAACTTTTGAAGCCCTTACAATGATGTCATGTTGCTAGACAACCACAGAAATGCACCTGCATTTTGAAAAACACCTGTTGTGAACAAGACAAAGTGTTCCCCTTGCAAAAAGGGCAATGGGTATTCCATGGAAAACTTATTTGTATATTCTTCCAAATTTGTCTCCAGTGTTAGATATCTTTATTGTTAACTTCACTTGCTTTATGTCTGTCATACATTACCTGGTAATGCTATACTTCTCATTTTTAAGTTTTAACAGATTTTCAAAAGACAGGCAAAAAGCACTTGAATATACATGATCTTATTACCTCTGGTTTCATGTTACCATGAGATTCTATCCATTTTATCTGCTTGTTGTCATATTCTTTCCTTGTTCATTTGCTTTCCATTTGATTTTGCTCTGATTCATAATGTATCCATTTTGGTCTTTGTCCTTTATTTTGTTATTAGTTTCCATCACCTTTCCATAGTTTCCTTCCACATCATCCTCTTGCATTCTTTTTGTATTGTCAATTCTTCACTATTTTCACCTTCTTAAAAACCAGGAATTTGTACAACTTTTAATTTTGATGAGAATTATGTTAGTCCTGAAAATACTTAAATGTTTTGAAAGTGAGTATTACAATTAAATCAGTACTTTAAATTCTTTGGAACCTCTTCATTTTCCTTGAAGAGCCATAGCCAGAAGGACAAGAATACAGCACATTTAAGCTGAATACTTAAGCATGTCATTACACTTTTGAAGTTGATAGACAACCAAAGAACATGTTCTTACCTAGGCTTTTTTGGCCTATCAGATTCGCTAGTTTTTCAGAACTTTCCATTCAATAAAAAATAAGGGAATGCTATATGTAACTTTCAAAATACTGTGCAAAATAGATTAAATCTTTGCAACAGGGCCGCATGTATCAATAGGTGAATATGACCCAGGACCCAGGGGCTTCCTAATACTGCTACAGTTAAGGGGACCCAAACAAACTTTGAAACGCCTATGAAGTTCTGTTGACTTCATTCATTTGTTTTATACATGTATCCCCAGACAAAGTGAGTTATGCATTTTTTCATAACACCTGAGATATATTGCAATTGCTCTTACTTGAAATGAGAGTTCATAGTGCTAGCAAGGCACCAATTACTAATCACATTAACAAATATTGCGAAGTGTAGTTATAGTGGCTCCTGCCAGTTTTGGCTCCAGGGACATAACAGATTTATATCTGGCCCTACTTTGCACCTATGGTGCCTAATTGCTGGGGGGTCAGAATTTGGGGGTTGTGTTCTAAGCTTGTTTGTTTTCTCTATTAAGCAACAAAATTCCCTAGCAATTATAGCTTCAATATTTTGGTGCTACAAGTGAAAAATAATGAAAAATCATTTTGAAGCAATATCAATAGAATAATTATTTTGCTCTGGAACAGAACCTAATGTAGCCATCTATTTAGCTTCAGTTTGCAACAGTCAGTTAAGAAAATTGATAGAACAAACGGTTCTTGCTAAGAGGAATTATTCTTCTTTCATCTACTTTACACATTAAGTCCTCCAAAGTTAATTGCATGAATGTAGAAGAGCAGAGAGGGGAGTTGGAGGAAGAGGGAAAATGTTCCAAAACTAATTAGTAGGAGGGTGGCAATGAGGTACCATGAAGTATCATACTTTGACTATATCTTTTTTATGTCATTTGTACATGTGAGCCACAAAACGTCTGTTCCCCAATAGTGGTTCCTGCTGGTCTTAGTGATCATGAGCTGATTGCTTGTGTCCGCAAACTTCACAGCATGAAACAAAAGCCCAGAGAAATAAACTGCAGAGACTACTCAAAGTACAACTGTCTTCTTTTGTGAGGATCTACAGTTTCGAAACCTTGATCAGATCTATACAGCGGCCTTTGTAAATACAGCTTTGAAAATATTGATTAAGAAACGAATAAAAAGAAGACTTTGTCCTTGGCTTTCTACGGAGCTCAAAGAAAAAATGAATCTCAAAGACCAGCTCCTTCGCACGCGTAGCAGAAACAGAGTGAACAATCTTGTAAAAAGCATTAAAGCGAGGTACAATCAAAGAACTGCTGAGGGATACTGCCTATTCTACAGAAAACGTTTGGTCTGCAATAAAGAAAATATATCCAACAAAGGAGACCCCAATTACTAAAACACCAATAATTGAAGATGGTGGTCAAGAAATGACAGATATAAAAGAAATAGCAAATGAATTCTCAAAACATTTTGCATCGGTAGCTCACACCTTAAAAGCAAAAACGCTGTTACTGAGACATGTTATCTGGACACCACAGAAGAGTTTTGTCTCTACCATTAGAAAACACGTCCGCTTCCAAAAAGTCAATCCAGTCTAAGTCTATAATGAGTTAGAAAATCTTAAATGTAAGAAATAGTTGGTGTCGATAAATTTCCATGTGGAATGATAAAAGATGCGGCTACTATTATAGCTGGTTCTCTGACCTTCATCATAAACATGTCTCTTGAAACAGGACTTGTACCATCCGACTGGAAAATAGCCAAAGTGATTCCGATATTTAAATCAGGAAACAAATCGGACTTGGATAATTGTAGACCTATATCCGTTTTACCAATTCTCTCAAACTTGTTGGAAAAATTTACAACTAAAAATTTACTACAATGTAAAAGTGGGTACTTATACAACCTATGGCAAGGAAACTCTTTTGCGATTTACCATCTTTCTGGGAATAATTACTGGGACCGATGTTAGACCTGATCTTATATTGGTTGATAAAAATAACAGCATTTTTATCATAGAATTACCAGTGGGTCATGAATCTACCACCAAATCAAACGCTGCTAGAAATGCCACAAAATACAAGCATCTTATAAAAGACAAGGAAATAACAGGAACCTATAATAAGGTCAATTTCGTCAACCTTGTAATGACTTCCATCGGTGTATACTCAGCTCAAGTGGAAATCTTCTTCTCGATGCTGAAAAGTCTTGGCATAGATAGATCAGCAACAAAGTACATAACGTCGAAACTGAGTGAAATATGCATCAGATCATCATATTTCATTTTTTGTATGAGGGTCAAGGATTGGTCAGAACCAGAACTCATGAAATTTTAAAAACTCTAACAATTACAGATACGGTGATTGTAATAGATGATTCTAAGCGCACTTGTAAAAGCAGGCAAGCCATGGATATACTCTAGTGAGTGGCTTGAGACTTGTAATACTATCACTATGTTATTTCTTTTCCTTTTTAAATATTTAATCTGCTTTTATCTATTATAAGTTAATCTGTATTCTAGACTGGAATTTACCAATGAAAGTTTCCATTATTATTTAGGAGTTGGAGAAGACCAGATACACCCTGAATTCATTATACAGTCACAGGGAGACTGATCACCAAATGCAATTGCATAATCTTCAATATGATTATGACTTGCTACTGAAAGAGTTTGAAGAATTAAAAAGAGACAAAAAACTGTTGGTGGAAAATAATGCAAAAAATATCAAGGAGCTGCTAAACCAGATTGAAATGATGAAAGAAAAGCTTGAAATAGTAAGAGACCTTTGACTGCATTAGTTCAATATTTTGGAGGCCTCTTGTAATGAACAGAATTCTCAATTTTTTGTTAGATATGATCGTAGTTTAGCTACAATCATTGCCAAAAATACTTGGAACACAACATACATTTGCAATTAAAGTACAGTATATTCATTGAGAAGGCATCCTTCAGTCTCGGAAGACTATGGGGTTGTGCTCTGAGTGCACAAAGCCTGGGTACTCCATACTCAACCCCTTCATATTTTAGAGAAACACCCTTTTGTAAATACAATGATAAGGCCACTCTAGTTAGAAAACTGGAGGTGACTTAACTGATATAATTATGAAAACTACAAACGATTTTGTGACATTTTTGACAACCATAGAGTTACAATTCTAAGAGTTTATACCATTGGCATTTTCAGTCTTTCCTTACTTGGCTGACCAATTTCCAATAATCGCAGCTTCCCCTAGAAATAGAACGAAAATCATTGAGCATTTGATCACCCCGTAGCGCTATCCTTGGCTTGTGCTCCCCTTCCCCAGGACAATGTTGGGTTGATGATTAAAGCACCTCAAAGCGAATGAGTTGTAATAGATACCACAGTTACATCACAGTTATACAACATTGCTTGGGAGGGGGAGAGGAAAGCAGTGAAATTTGCGAGAAATCTGCAAAGTGCTCGAACTATTTTGGCAATGACTAAATTGACTTGATGCTATTTGACTTAGTCCACCCACTTCGAGTCGTAATAGGTCCAGCAATAGTATCTGCTTTGCTATTAAAACAAGACATTATTTCACAGTCCTGTACATTTTAGAGCCTAATTGGTACCGTTTTTAGAATGAGGCTGCTATAAAAGATATATTTCTTTTCTTGTAGTAAGAAGCATCACCAAATACAAATACAGAACGTATCAATATAAAATAAAAATATAAGTCTTAAACGTAAAATATAGCTACCAAATATTGAGTATTAATTTATAGTATAGATAGGAATACAAAACTACAAAGTGGAATATAGATATAGATGTTATATATGTAAATACAAATATAAAGTATAAGTATAAACTACAGCTATTGAGTATATATATATATATATATATATATATATATATATATATATATATATATATATATATCAGAAAGAGACTAAATCAAAATGTATACTTTTTTGAACGTAAACGTTTCGATAAATATCTTCAACAGTACTGACCTCAAGTATAAATTATAGGTGTAAAATCAAAAGGTAGAGATATAGATTAACAAATATAATATATGAAAATAAATATTGGATACAAGTATAAAGTTTAAAGTAAATTATATTGTCACTTACTTTGAGTGATGGGATTGTATTCGGAGATACGGTCTTCTAGCTCTCTTTCGAGTTACTTCATCATCATAATCAGCATCATCAAATAATTGTTTAACATCATTCAAACGACCAGAATTTATAGTATTTACACCTGTTTATTTAATATTTTGTCGGAAGAATCTCTCGTGCGTCCTAAGAATAAACTTAGGGTTAATAGCATACTTCATGCAAACAAGTCCTGAGTAATTTTATCATAACTTTTATTCATTTTTATTCTTTTCATACAACAGTTCCTTGATTGATAGCAAATATCTTTTCTGAAAAAAGCAAACCCGTATAAATATTGCTGATTATCATTTTTGTTATTATTCTTATCAAAACAATACATTACATAATCATATAGATAATAAATATTGCAACGGGAACATAAACTTCTGCTGCGGAAAAAGAGATCGGGGTTATACAGCGCATCTTATATTTTTGTATTCTTTTCTGTTGTACAAGTATATAAAAGTAAGAGTAATAATTAGAAAGCAAGAACCCCAATGAAATGGGTTGCACGATAGTTCACTGTGGCTTCACAAATACGCATAGTTTGCAGATCTATTTACTATAGCTTTTGATTTTCTCTGCCTTTGCATTCTGTCATCAATATAAAAGCAAACAATGGTCCTTGGAAACTTATGTTGACATAGTTTAAACACTGGATGTTAGGAAGAAATGAATTACAACGCTATCATTAACTATTTTTGTGTGGTGAAATTTTTTCAGTTCATTAAACTTTCTATTTAACTCTTCTTAATCCAATCCCAATCCTCTCTAGATTAGTACGTGATCTAGGGAATTACCTTTTTCATTCAGAAACATTAAGCCTATCAATCTAATTCAAGTCATTCGTGTGCTTTGATTTTAATCTTGTAATCTTCCTTCTGATAGGCCATAAATTTTGACAGCCCTGTTAGCATGATTATGGTTCGTATCTCATAAATTATTACTCAGATGCAGTGAACATTTGTTAGCAGGTACTTCATAACAGAATATTCTGAATCAACAAAAGTGGCAGCCACTGAATCGAACCGTAGTTGTAACTTTGTACAACTATTTCCAAAAACAGGTGGTAAAATGTCCCAACATGTCGTCGTCCGAACAAGATAAACGCATTGGTAGTCGCTTTCCAGGTATGCATTACTAAACTTACACACTTAGATCCTTATTTCTTTTTTGTTTTACACAGGCCAATTCTAAAAACAACGAATTTTCCCTTCAAGTTCAAACATTGAAACGTAGAATCGAGGGAAGGGCAAATACTTCGGTAAACAACTATGCAGAAGATATGAACATGATGGAATTCAAAATGGCGACTGAGCAGGTATATGATCCTACTATCCATTGTTTTCACACTAATGTCATTTCTTGCCAAATTTATCACTTTTCTTGGCACAAATTTTAGTGCTACATCATACTCTTTTATGGAGCATAACAGCTCAGCATAGCTTTTAAACATTATGTGCCTTATGTGAAACACCATCAGCCCAATAGTGTAGCTACTAGTTGTGCTATGACTATGAGTTAATCATTCGATGTGCTCCATGGTGTCAACTTTTGACTGTGAATCTGAAACAATTGCTTCAGCCAGTCGGTATTAGTTTCAACTGTGTCATCGAATGAAAGGAACCAAAACCATTTCACATGTTCCGCTTCTATGCTTTGTCCCAAAAAAGTAAGGTCAATGCGGCAGTTTGTCAGTTGAAAATGAAACGAACATAGCTTTCCGTCATATTCAAAGTCCAGCGTTAGTTCTTTTAACCAGAAGAGCTACAAATGGCAAAATTATTCCTGTACTTAAGACTGTCTTGCTTGCTACCATACGTGTGCCTGCTTACTCTTCCAGTTGAGTACCAATACAGAATTCTAACTCGGTGTCTCTACTCTCAAATGCTCTATTTGGAGTAAAGCCTTAAGTTCTCTAGTTATCACGATCTTTGTTGGTAAAGACGGCAGTTGAAGTTAAAACGTGATGCAAATATTGTTTCCATTTATCTTCAGTTTCTGCAAAATCGATTTGGACAAAACAGTCGAGGTCATGTTCTGTGATCCTATAGTAACTTGATATGATGAAACTGATATGTTTTTAGTTAATTTGCAACAAACGATAACGTCTAAGTGAGCAAGAATGAATTTCTTATTACAAAGTGAAAAGTCATAATGCATAACCCATAATTCCGATTATCATACGAAATGTTATATGTATTACCTATAGTAAACATTCAGCCTATTTCTCTTTTAAGTATAGGCACAGGCTGAATGCTTCCTACGAAGGTCATTTACAGTAACGGAATGTCATAGGGTAACGTCAAGCAGCAAGACAGCATGGGAATACTCCCAGTTCTCCCCAGATTTCAGACATTCTGCAGTTGTTTCAATTTGTTACTAATAAAGAGAACTGTTTTTTAGATAAGGAAACTGCAGAGTGAGAAGAGGGAAATGCAAGCCACACTTGATGAATGGGCATCTGAAAAAATCAAATTTATAGAAGAAGCTGAAAAATCAAACGATACAATTTTGTTGCTAGAGCAACGGAATAAATACTTAGAACAACAGGTAAATAACAAAATAGATTTATTTATTGTGTAAATCATAGATATAAATGAATGAATAAAACAACGTTCACATGATGAAAAGTACATCAATATGATAATCAATTATATAACTAAGTTGGTCACGCTCTATTAATAAAGTAATTAACCCCCCCGCCGCCCTCCCGCCCCCCGGCCCTATTACATATACCAGGGTACATCTCTGTAAAGCTTTTAGTTTTATTTCTACGTTGCTTTTCTTGCTTTGCTCTTTTATTCTGGTCTTTCAACATTGTTTTTGAAATTCAGTTGACACCTGTGTTACTGAGTTCAAGTGAAAAACCTTCATAGATCTTATTGTCATAGCATTATCGCCATGTAGCAAATAGGCAATATGAGTTCATTGCTTAAGTTGTTTGATGTCATGTTCAATTATTGCAAAACCTCTAGTTAACTGAATAAAATCATTTCATTTTGTGAAGATTTCTATAGCTAAAAGTGATCTTGATGCCACGAAAAATTCGAATGTTCAACTCAATGAGCAGCTTGAAGAGTACATACTCCGGGTGAGTGAACACTTGAATACATAATGCAGAACTGTGTCCCGCTTTAAGAAGTGTTAGCAAGAACACTCTTTGCATATCATGGAATGAAACAAAATTGAGAAAATTTCAATTAGTATGTTTCAAGAAATGCATTTTGACCGCAAAGGCGTCGTTCGTATTTGTGAGAGCAGCATGATTTTGTCTTGAAGTCGTACAAACACCTAAAAGCAACAGTGTGCCAGCTCATCAAACTCTCGCCTTTAAATAGGTATGATAAGGAGCTGCCAAATCGTGCCAAACTATGGTTTTATGACAGAAGTATTGTTTTAGTATTAACTGTTCCTTCTATCAGATTGGAAAAATAGTTCTTTGTACTTGCCGTATTTCATTTTCCTGTCCTTCGGAGTTCTTTGAGTGTGCAGTTTGCTTTTACGATGAAGAAATCGGAAGTCAGGTTTTCATGATGATAAGGCATAACAGTTCGTTAAAACGGTGGAAAAGTTCCAGAGTTCTAAATTATTCTTAGAACAGTCGAAACAGGCACGTGATAATCGTGCTTTTGTTCCAACTACATTCATGAAATCACACCGACCACAATGCATCACACGCCTCGGTCCATATAAAGTAATACCTGGAAGAGTTTATTGTATATTAATGGTGTCAAGTTCTAGGCCTATTTATGCGACATGTATTTATTCGCATGATTCGTAGACAAGCAAAACTAATATCTATTTTCTTATCCAAATGCTGTGTCAAATTGTCCAATGAAAGCAATCGTCTCGATATTTTTCAAAACTGGTGAAATTAATTTTGGTGTTATCTATTACTAGGTATCAACATCTGGATTTAAAGCCAGCAATTCTCTAATGAGTGAATTGGAGAGTAGCCTTGTTCAAGAACGTGATACGAAATATTTGGATGAGAATATGCACACACCGGATCATTTTGTACCAATCTCTATTTCAAGTCCCAAGAAATCCAATGAAGATTCTTCTCAACCTCGAAACCATGTGGTAATACAACATATCCAAGTTTGATTTTTGCAGAGATTAATTTCATCCCCTCGTGAAGAATTTTAAAAATTTGAATCTTAGTTTATTTCTTAATGATACTGAGAGGGATATGAAAGGCATTTACTTTGAGTATCCTAAACACGTGTTGATTTTAAGACTAGAGAATTCGTTTTAGTAAAAATTAGGCCGGCATTTACTTGCTCTCCGCGAAGTCTTTCCTGTATTGAAATAAAAAGTACAGATATTGTCACGCATAGAAAGATAAATGGCAAAGATCGCTCATCAGAGAAAAATGATATTCAGTTAGCCCTAATTTCATAGTTTTTTTCTAAAATTATTTACTACTTTTACACATATTTTCTTGATAGGTATCGGGTCATGTTTCTGATGCACCAGAGCTCATTTATACGGACACACCGCTTAGACAGGAATCAGTCCAGGATTTACAACGACAGGTATTGTGTTACTGCATAGGACAGTTCTTTAATTGATCAGTCCAGACATAAGAAACTAAACAAAATGGATACTATAATTCTTGTTCGAGAAGCAAGAAGGAAAAAACAATTGTCTAATTAGAAAAGAAACTGCAAAATTTGTTTACTTTTACCAGCTTTTTATTATTTTTGCGTCGTGCGCTAACAAACTTATCGTACAATATACGCGCAGCTTTGAAGATATGTAAATTACCTTTCAGATAGCCGAGCTTAATCAAAAGATGAACGAATCGCTGAAGAGCTATGAGAGATTATCAACAAAATACAGTCTTACGACGAATCGCCTGAAGTATGCTGAAACCAAACTAGAGGATATGCAACAGCAGGTGAAAAGTGGTGGAGAAAATGTCCATATACAGTAAAATGTTATGTAATAAATTGTGCATTGTGTCTCGATTTATTTTGTCGAGAAACAGTCAAGCATGTAACTTTTGGGTTGTAAAGACAACCACGATATTCATTTGTGCGTTAGATACTGGTTTTTTCTGTGGCTGCAAAATGTTTAATCAAAGTTTGTTTCTAGGTGAATTTAATGGAGAGGGAGGTTGAACTATACAAAAACGAAAGAGAGCTAATATTTAGTGAATCGTCGCTTGATGAAAGACTTTCTTTGTCCCTGGAACAACGACACAGGGCTTATGAAGAGTACGTATTATTATTCTTCATTACGATTTTCATTAAAACTATATAAAGATCACACAGTTTATATAAATGAATGTTTTAATGGCTAATTAGAGTAAAATGGGTATTAGCATTGACTGTCAGTATTGCTTTTAATAACCATCCTGACCCTATAAGCTAAAACACCAATTTTATGGCTTATTTCATTGCATCTCGTTATTTTCTATACATCCATCCCGTTAATTTCCTAATCAACTTTCCTCAAGCTTCTTTTGAATGCTCCTATTCAATATCAGCCTATACCTTTGTGTATTGTTCACATGTTACAGTGTATAAAGTGGAGACTTTTTGTTTACAGGCGGAATGATGCCCTTAACAAATTAGAGGAGGCTAAATCTGACCTAACTAAGTTGAACAATCAGTTGCTAGAAGCTGTTCAACAGAAACTTGACCTTGCGGAGCAATTAGAAATGTGGCAGGTATGAATCTTCTTTCTGTAAAATTGTTTAGTTTTCTCCGTTGTAATAATTTTGTGAGATTTGAAAATTTTAAAAGTTATTCTGCAACAGTGTGCTAGTGTCTAGTTTCAAGCATTTCGTCTTTTTTTGTAACTATTAGCCTATCAGAAGTATACGGAAATAATGACATTGAAAAACTTTCCACGCTTTCCATGGCTTTTTTCAATTTACAGGTTGATGTTGCAGCACTTATTGACAGGCAACTGAAGAACTCGAGCAAACGAGAGCGTAAAGAGAAGTCTAGATCGTTGTTCTTTCCAGGAAAATGGTCATGGACGTCAGTGATGAAGCCACACTAGGTGTATTTCGTTATGGCTAGCTAAAGTGCTGCTGATGTCGAATGCATGCTGCTAAATATATATATATATATATATATATATATATATATATATATATATATATATATATATATATATATATATATATATATATATATATGGTATGCTATAGGAAGAGTCAGCACACATTACACGTGGAAACACCATATGCATTAAATTGCACCTGCAACCGAGAACTCTCGACATCTTAAGTAGAGACGAGGCGTGTTACTAAATGACAATGGGCATATCATAACTATGCAGGCATAATTATACACACATAATTATGCAACATAAAATGTATTGCCAGAAAATACCGGACCAATATCATCATACAGTAGCTCCATCTTGTGAGAAAAATTGCATATGCGGGCATTCATTCGCCATGTTGGGTTTGCTTTCATCCTGAATTTGAATATATTTAATCAAACTCGCCTAAGTCGGATTCGCCAAAGTCGGGTATTTCACAAGCCGGACAAAATGCGCGCATTCCTGGTCCGGTTGGTTTAAATACTGTACTTTTCTTTGCGTAAGTCGAATTCTATAAGACGGATTTTCGCGTAAATCGGAGCGTTTTGGATTTTGATCATGATTTCAATAGAAAGAGTGAAAAATGTTACAGGTAATATGCGTCATATTTTCAAAATGGTGTAAGAGCCAGTCTGAGCCCGTCGAAGGCATTTGAATCTTGCAAGAATTTCAACAAAGGTGGTCAAAAGCCTTCTCAGCTGTAAGAAAGTGCACTTTGACCTGGTTTTCTGCCCCCCTTCTGCCAATACGGCAAGCGCTATTCAGCCAAATGATAAATGCTACAATGACATCAAGAGCCGCGCTTTTTCCATTTGCCTCTGGCCCCCACACAAGCTCTCGGTTGGTCTCAACTTCCTTTACGTAACATGGACTTCGCATAAATCGGACTATATTGTCTGTTCCGAAGAGATCCGACCTGCGCGAGTTATACTGTACACCTAGCATAGAGTCTTCCCATAACCAGTTTCATTTAATGGTCACTCAGACACTTCTAGACTCACATGCCTTTTCTACAGTTTTCCCATATACATAAAGCCAGGTTTCCATAAGGTCGCTACCTGTCGCTACATTTTAGGAATTTGTTCTTGACGCAACGGCAGAATTTGAAATGTCAATGGCATGCTATGAAAAATTGTCGCTAAGTGTCGCCAGAATTTAGGACTTCTTGTTTCCATAACGCTTTAGTGTCGCTGAGCTGTCTCTACCTGTCGCTGAGTTAGAATTTTTTCTACATCAGGTAGCGACAGTATGGCGACCTTATGGAAACCAGGGTTAAAAAGTACTGTTCAATAAATTCAAACTGAAAACAAATCTGCTACTTCATTTTTGACAAAGTTTTGCATTATTTCATATTCAATCTGTTGGGTGAAAATGCCTCAATACTACTCTTGTGCTAGTCACAATATTAGCTTAAATTTTGTACATAAAGTAAGGGAAAATTTATTTAATGCATTATTTTGTTTATTTTTGGAATGAGTAGATTAAGTAATTGAATGAATCAATGCAATGGCATATCAAATATTTATACCAGGATCTGTAACTTCATTAAATATTTAAACTTTGATTTAAATGTCATAAATAAAAGAATTGTATTCTATGAATAGTTATATGAATTGAAATGGTACTAAATGTTTTCTTTCTATGTAAAATGCTACAAGCTACAAGATATCAATTTAGACACAAATATAGAATAGCTATTGCTCAGTAATACTGAGTGGCAAAAATGTCATAGGTGTGAGGCGTGTTACTTGATGTGACTACTGGGCAAATATTGCAATGAAATACAAGCCCATGCATATTGCAGAAACCTTTGACAAAGCAGTGCAGCAAATATTACTGAATGTTATTTAGTGACAGCTGTTTTATATTCCTGTTAGCTAAGCACTATGGTGACCATGAAAGATCTTGGAAACTTTCTTAAAAAACAAAACCATGACATAAAATTACATTCACACATCTAGTTTGTCTAGAAATTCATTCAGTATCTTTGAATATGTAACTGGATCATGCTTCAAATGAGACACATGTGGTGTCTCTTCCCACAGCATCTTTGTTACATCTATTCCTTTGCTTTGACGGTATTCAATGAAATTTGAAATATCTTTGTATGGAGCTAAAACATCACTTTTTGAGTACATAAATAGGTGTGGTGTTGATACTGGTGAATCTCTAAGGGCTTCCATGAAGACTTTAACAGTTGAATTAAATAAAAGAACAATGGGCAGCACAGAACCTAATGAATACCATACCAAATTCTTGACAACTGGGTTCGTCATGTTCATGGTAAATGCATTCTGAGCAATTGATATACTTTCCTTATTTGGTATAACTGGGCAGCTATCAAAAATACTACCAACAATTTTGGTTTGATTGTGATAAGGGCTTGCAGAATCATAAAGTTCTTTATACATGAATGAGTAGAGTCCACAACCTGCATTACTAAATTGAAAGAACACAGAATTCCTTCCACTGAATTCTTGCTTGATTAACTCAAGAATTTGCATGCTGAGTTTTTTGCCTTTGATTTCAGGAAATAGTAAAATGTCAGCCAAAGATGGAGTAACAGTAATTGTATCATATCCTCTTGTCATAAATATCTCACTGTATCTTTCCAGGTTTTTTTGTTTAGAGCCACCCCATCCTAGTATCACACACAGTGGTTTGGAAACACCCTTCTCATCATCCAATTTTAACAATTTGATTTTTTTGGAGATAGTTCTTGCAGTTGAGTGTGCATACCTGGCTGTAAATTGTGCTGGGAGGATCTTTATTCCATGACAAAGGCTCTTAGTGTAAAAGTGTGCCATTTCATAACATCAGTTAACTCAAAAAGTTACTGGAAAAGAATAAAAACAAATGATAACTTCAAAACCAATGAGAGAATAAACATTGGGCACTTGAAATCTATTTTAAATCAGCCTAGTTTCTCACAGGCTAAAATATCTACAGGTAGATATGAAACACCTTCAGAACTTGGACCATGTTTACTTATCATGTTCATACTATTTGGCATTTTAAGAAATGGAATAATTGAGACTTCTCCTCAGGAAAAGTTGGCTCAAATTTTTACATTTGCTAATGTCACTAGACACTGGGATCAGATATGGAGGAAATATCAATAAATGGCAAAAAGGACAGTTGCCATAGATTAGTCATTATGGTCAAAGCCTACAGGAAATAATACATAATTTTTGTTACTGATAATTGCAGCTTACCATTCCCCAATACAAGTCACCTTTCCTTGCAGGGGGAACCATCCAGACTGGGAAAGTTGACCAAGGAAGGTGACAAAATTATTACATACTTTTTGTTTATAAGGTACCTAGTTCAAGGCCTAGTTCTAAAAGTTCCTTATTTTTGAACCTCCAATGATCAAATTGTACTACCAAAAGTTCCATAATAGTTCCTCTATTTTCATTGCACAATAAGTGGCACAAAAAAGGTATAAACACAAGTAAAATGGTGAAATTCTGATTTTTTCCTTTAATTCTGGCTATAATGTAAGACCAAAAACACTAAGAAAGCAGTAAAGCATAATGTAAAAGCATAATGTCAATCAAGAAGTATGAGAGAGAGAGAGTTTAAAATGAAAAAAATCCTTAGGGAATTCTCCTTTAGTAGTAAGTTTTTTAGATATTTCAGCATTCTACATGTAGGTTCCTTATAAAGTGGTTCCTTATAAACAAGCTGACAAAATTACAGTTTTGATAATTGATGATACAATTACTTTTCACAATGTCACAATCAAAGTATTGTAGATACCATAAAACATTAAACCAGGGGTGGGTAACCATTTAGGAGTGTGGGCCAGATCCATCAACTATTTTTATTAAGCAGGCCAAAGGTAAACTAACCAAAACTTGTATTGGTCAGAATCTAATAAATGTAGGTTATTCAACACTACAAAGAAGTTAGTAAAAAAGCGGGACCATATATTTGCATGCTACAAACATAATGTCCACAGGCTAGACTGCGGCCCATAGGCTCTAGGCTGCCCACCCCTTCACAAAGCCAACATCACAGGGCTTATGGGCAATGTGGTGATAATGATGTAGCAATAGTGAGTTTGAACTGTTGAGAAATAGCATGCCATCACAATGATCATAGATGTGGCATTCAGTACACATGGTGGATGAATGCAAGCAAAATGTGCACAAAGTCCTGGCTGCAGAATATGGCTGTTTTGACGAGATCTCAAGTGTGCACAAGCAAAAAGTCAGGTGTGCTAGTATGCACTTGATCTCAAGTGTGCAGTTGAAGTGCATACTTGATTTTTGGATTAGAAGGTAACACCAGTTTATTTATTTTCTGTTGTTTCTCACCTTAAAAGATTCTGTATCAAACAGAATGCAAGTCAGAGCAATTTTTGCTTTATTATTATCGTTATGATAGATGGAAAATATTCAAAGTAACCAACTGAACCACGCCCTATCGCCTTTCAACACACTACCACACCCATTTCTAGGTGTGTATATTTATATATAGGGTCATTCCATGCCAACTGGGACCAAATTCAGGAAAGTTGGACACGCACCATCTCAGATTTGGATGAAATTTGGCCAAAATGTACCTCTATATGAGAAAGGAGAAACCTGAAAATTTTAGCTCAATATCTTATGTAGAGGCGGAGATATGGCTCCCTAAACTTTAGTCATGTCCAGCAAAATTGGCAAATTGCAAGAGCCAAACAAATTTTCTATGACTTTTGGAACCTCATAAATATGGAACCTCTTTAGATAGGACAATGAAAATCTATATGCTAAAACTCCTACAGGTATGCTATGAAAATTTGGAAGATGAAATTTTTTTGCAACACTGACAGATCCATAATGGCAGCTTAAAATCAGAAGAAAATTTATTGTGATGTCCAAAAGTTGCATTTTTGAGGGCCTACCAAGCCATAACAAAACTCTCAGAGCTATTTAACTTACTTGATACTGCAAGAGTATATGGTAGGCTATTAGAAAACATGAAAATATTAGACTGTGAGTTTTCGGTTTGGTTGCTATTGGTTACCAAATATGGCTACTCAGTAGATTGGCCCAAAAAGTCACTTGTGTTTGGGCACTTGGTAGCCTATCGGAGACACTAAATTTTTAATTGAAATTTTTGTCAAAGATTAGTCAGGGTATAGGCTTTGTATTTCAAGAAAAAAATTGGTGGGCACTCATTAGCGACATACTCAACAGGACCCAAATTTATTTACTGGAATTGGCACATGACGTCACAATTGCACCATCTGATGTCCCATCAGCTATGGTGTGTACATAGCAAATACAACTATAGAATCAAAATTGCATTTGACCGGATATACCCATGTACAGGAGTTCGAATTTATTTCACTTTAGCGTGTGCAGCCACCAATTGGGCCCTCTAATAGACGTCAATTTGTGCCAAAATGCACAATGTTTTATAAATTGCTTGTTTCTCACGCCAGGAAGCCATATATGGCTTACCATACCCATACACCATATTTACATGGGAACTGGGCTTTTATATCAAATGATGCAGTCTGTTGGTTAATTGCAGTGTCTTGATAGAATCCACTAATTAGTGTCACATTTAGCGCATTTGCTAGACGCATAGAACTGTCATGGCAGTTATTTACATTAGAATTTCATTCTTTGGTAGTTCCAGATTGTGGTGACAATAATGAATGATTGTGATAATGTTAAGTTTTTGTAGTACAGTGGGTGCTTGGAAGCCAAGTTTTCATTAGCAATCAAGTATTTCTGTATGTGTCTGGGGTGCTTGAATGATTCTTAAGGCTTGAGGATAAGTTGACTGTTTTGTGTGTTCCTCTCATAAATATCACAATAGGCCTATCACACGTACTTCACTCGTTCCTCTGGTTTTGTAGAAGGTTTAGCAAATCGCTACTCTGTAGAGTACAGTATGTGAAGGACATAAATGATTTCTGAAGGTTGCAAAGTCATAGGGACAGTTTCTCTCACCGCACTAACCAATAAGCTCGTGATGTACTATTTGTTAAACAATACAACAACATTTTACTATATGTCAAAATAGGCACTAGGTCATTTCCACTATTTTCATCGAAGATTATCTAAAGCATAGATAATCTTACATAGTAATGCAAGGGAAACTAAAGCGATTTTATTTGGGAAAGCAAGACGTTGCTCAAGGACAAAAAGTTTAAATATATTCTTTGGTGAAATGCGAAAAAATGTAACATATGTGGATTAATGCATGAGCATAAAAATACAATTTGTCAAGGTATATATAAAAGCAATTAGTAATAATATACTCGCTAGAATGAGATGACTACTGACGAGATACGCAGCCAGGAGTATACATAACGATTATCATCCAAGGAATCCATTAATGTTTTACTGCTGTTCTAATAGTACCAGAAAAAAGTTGTTTGAAACACTTCAGAACCAAGCAATAGAGATCATCTGGCTAAGTGATCATCTTTGGAAAAACTGAAAGTAGATAGCTTGCATATTATTTTCGATCATAAACGATAAGAAATTCAATACTTGTCTGTTAGTCTTTAAATGACAAAGGGGAGCATCTATAGAAGCCATGTAAACAAGTCTTGAACCTTACATCATAGTTAGAACACGCGTACCAATCATCATGACACTTGAAACCAAGAATAAGAACAGGAGGAGGAACAAACGGCTTTTAGATCCAAGGTACTAAGGTATACAATAAACCTCCTAACAGTATTCAAATTGGACTCTTTTTAAGCAGACTGAAGCAATGTTATTTCCATAACGATAGGTACTTTATATTTGAACAATTCTACCTAATTGTATACATTGTCCTCTGGAATTGGTATCTTATTTGGTTAAACCTTAGGTTTAAAATACACAGGGTCCTTGCTACTAACATCAGTATTGAGTGCTAAACGCCGAGCATTATTACCATCATTCATTATTATTACCACTGCTTGGAACTACCAAAGAATGAAATTCTGATGTAAATAACTGCCATGACAGTTCTATGCGTCTAGCAAATGCGCTAAATGTGACACTAATTAGTGGATTCTATCAAGACACTGCAATTAACCAACAGACTGCATCATTTGATATAAAAGCCCAGTTCCCATGTAAATATGGTGTATGGGTATGGTAAGCCATATATGGCTTCCTGGCGTGAGAAACAAGCAATTTATAAAACATTGTGCATTTTGGCACAAATTGACGTCTATTAGAGGGCCCAATTGGTGGCTGCACACGCTAAAGTGAAATAAATTCGAACTCCTGTACATGGGTATATCCGGTCAAATGCAATTTTGATTCTATAGTTGTATTTGCTATGTACACACCATAGCTGATGGGACATCAGATGGTGCAATTGTGACGTCATGTGCCAATTCCAGTAAATAAATTTGGGTCCTGTTGAGTATGTCGCTAATGAGTGCCCACCAATTTTTTTCTTGAAATACAAAGCCTATACCCTGACTAATCTTTGACAAAAATTTCAATTAAAAATTTAGTGTCTCCGATAGGCTACCAAGTGCCCAAACACAAGTGACTTTTTGGGCCAATCTACTGAGTAGCCATATTTGGTAACCAATAGCAACCAAACCGAAAACTCACAGTCTAATATTTTCATGTTTTCTAATAGCCTACCATATACTCTTGCAGTATCAAGTAAGTTAAATAGCTCTGAGAGTTTTGTTATGGCTTGGTAGGCCCTCAAAAATGCAACTTTTGGACATCACAATAAATTTTCTTCTGATTTTAAGCTGCCATTATGGATCTGTCAGTGTTGCAAAAAAATTTCATCTTCCAAATTTTCATAGCATACCTGTAGGAGTTTTAGCATATAGATTTTCATTGTCCTATCTAAAGAGGTTCCATATTTATGAGGTTCCAAAAGTCATAGAAAATTTGTTTGGCTCTTGCAATTTGCCAATTTTGCTGGACATGACTAAAGTTTAGGGAGCCATATCTCCGCCTCTACATAAGATATTGAGCTAAAATTTTCAGGTTTCTCCTTTCTCATATAGAGGTACATTTTGGCCAAATTTCATCCAAATCTGAGATGGTGCATGTCCAGCTGTGTCCCAGTTGGCATGGAATGACCCTATATTATATTTGAGACAAAAAGTCTTAAGTGGCACACAACATAGTGCTATACGTTATTCTTATTGCCTACGGAACCGTTAACCTTTTGGTGCACGGCAACAATTGCTGATTATGCTGCCTGGTGCATAGAAATCGTACATTCCTTAGGCTACTGGCCTAGCATCATGCAACTGGTATGTGTAACACCCCCTGGAGCCTCTACATGCAACATGATCTGGGACTAAATGTTCTATGTGCGAACTGACAGGTATAGATAGACCTAAACCAGTGTTTACAAGCGTCTTAAAAACTGAGTAATTTCTATCTGATAAAATAAGGCAAAATCATTTACCCTTTCGGTCTCTGGTAACACCACTGCAAACCATTCTCTGAGCAACTACAGTTGATCGTAGCGTTTGTCAAAGGGGTCAAAGTACAAAATTGGCATACATACCTCTCCATCCCTCCTTCAGTTAAACTTCTATCTGAGGCAAACCAATTCGAGGCTGGGATTAAATACCCAGTTTCCAAAATAAGAAACAAGCGGCCCAACCCAGGCAAAAATTAAAAAACATCGAAGGAACAAAAGCAGGCTGAGATTCACCAGACACAGAAATGTTGCTTCTTATATAAAAACCGTGTACTTCATCGTTGTATGCATCATTGACATAACCAGGCTGGATATGCTTAATATAAAACCCTGGACAATCTGTCGAATTTTGTGGTCATTTGTGCCACTTGCGTCATTTAGAAAACTCTCTTTAACAGGATTCTCAAAATAGGAAGTATTGTGACTTTAAAAAGAGCGTCAGGATTCTTTAAAACTAGGATTATGAATGTTTTGATGCCTTCTTGTATCTGCGTCTGATAAGCAATAGTTTTCATGAGAAGAAAAGAGTATATATAAATGCGTTCAAAAGAGTAAATTTTGTCTGAAATGAATCTGTTTCTTGTTTCTTATCTATACTATAATTTTCCTCTTTGTTTACGTAAGCACTAATGCGACAAGTCCGTTGTCAAGGTCCTCTCTTTTGCAAATGAAAGTAAGATATAACTGCATACAACACTAAGTAGCTCCTCGAAAACTGAATGACATCTGTCCTAAGTCAATGATCTTTGATATTATCGGCATAATATATCGTCTAGCTTCAACTTTCAACAGGTTAAAACCAATTCCTTAATGGTTGCTATCTTTATGAGGACTCCTTTCTCTGAATTGCTTCTCTCCGAATTTCTTCATTTTCTTCTCAGCGAATGGTGATGTCTAGGCCTTTAATTTCATCTTTTCCTTGAGTCAAGCTGCAAAAGGTGTTTATGTTGTTATATTCATAGCCTAAGTGGAAATTTGTTTAAAGACCGTAACATCAATGACAGTGAAATTACATACATGCTGAAATAAAGACAAATCTTTTGCGTAATACGAGAAAGTAATAAACAACATTTGGTGTCTCTTTATTGCATGATCAAAAGATCGCAGTATAGTTGAGCGTTTTCCATCGCGTTTGATTATCTTTCTTATGATAACCTTTTAAAATATTTCATGATATACCATAAAAAACATTCAACATCATTTGATGTAATTTCAAATAATAGAAAATGATACTGGCGGCTTATGAGAGTGACTGGGTGTGGTCACCTTAAAAAATTTGTGCCAGGCGTTGTCAGTGCCGCAGGATCAAAACCTATACGCGTAAGACTGCAAAATGTGCCCCTTCTCCCATCTGATAGGAAAAAACGGATGGTTAGGGACAAAAGATTCTTCTTTAATTTAGGACGAATTACAAACAGGTACAAATTAATGGGCATTACCTTAAATAATGAAATGTTTGGTAGATCTTCGAGGCAACAAATATAGTAGAATTAATATTAGTTTATCCTTACCAAAAATTTAACAAAAAGTGCTAGAAGCATGATGCTGCAAACCCCGCTAATTGTTAACAGAACGGCCATGGCGTAGACATCTTCCGTTGTACGGTGACGTCTATGGTCCGGCTTATTGACTGGTACATTTGGAGTTGCTTGCGATGCAGTAACCAACATTGTCTTGGATACAACAGTTTGATTGCCAATTTGTAAGCTCATTGACGAGAATGAGGTTGAATGCAAGGCAGATGACATGGCGACCTTGGTAGTTAATTGTGCATTGATTTGCTGGCTTTGGGTTGAAATGTCAGGCGTTCTGTTTAATGTAGCATTTGAGGAGGTTAAAGATAGTAAAGAAGCAGAGAATGAAATTGGGCTGATCGATCGAACAGTCTCATTTACTACACTGTTTTCTGCAACCAAACCTGAAAAAACGTGAGAGAATTCAATAGTCTCAGAGGGTTAAGCGTTATGCAATATGGCACGCCACGGTTGTTTAGTGCACCTCCGCTTATTTCATTTAGGCTGTACAGCAAAATTTCCCTCCAGTACATACAGTGAACGTGCCGAGTGCTGCAAGTTAATGTTACAAAAAATCGAGCTACTTTTTCAAGGGTAGCTACTTAACAAAGTTAAGAAGAAGGCCAGTCTGAATTTCGAAACTTGACCTCGAAATCGGAAGTTGCCTAGCTCGCAGAGCATTTGCTTTGAAATTGGAGCCTCTGGTGCACTTCGCACGGAGAACTTGAACTAGTGAAAGATCAAAACTGTAAGGTAAAGAAGCATAACTGCAGAACTGTTTTAAAAACTCAAAGCGGTTGTTTGGTTAACGTCATAGAATCTGTGTCCAAAACTCAAAAGAACTGGAATTAAAATTGGCCTAGATAGAATGAAACGAGTCTTAACACTTCCAATAAGTATCTACGAATGTAAACACGAGGTAACATGCCTCAGAAATAGATACATACCAGAAAGTAGACAATTCAAACCAAGATAGAATAAAACCGATGTGACATGAGTAACCATTGTGATTCTACAGGTTTTTTGACTTCTTGTCAGGAAGTAACTACAATATTCTATAATACAATGTCGGATCAAGTTTGTGGTTGAAGGAATGGGTAAATTATTTGATATGGAAACAAAGGATACTATTGGCAGAAATGTACTGTTGAAAGCATTCACCCAACACGTGATTTGTTTGAAAAAATGAGGTTCACTTTGTTTTCTGGCAAGGCAACAGGATAACTTGTGTTTCCTAGAATAAGGTGATTATTTTACCGAAAACTTCCAGGATCACATCCTCAAAGAGTTTGACGACAATGCCCTTTTCATAGTAAAATGTTTCCAAAAAAAAGAAAACAAACACAACGAGGTTCTAAAATCTTTGTATGCCAGGCAAATCAATCCTCATATTCAAGAAATGATCTTATTGCCAAGAGTCAAGGGTATGAAAGCATTTGAATTAAAAACAAAGGGGTGTTTATTTTCCTTGTAAAATCATTAACACAGTTTTGATATCTGATAATTGTTGTATATCAATGCTGCTAGGAAAGTGAGTTTGAGCCAGGCCAGAGGTGAGCCGATTCGTATTGTTGTCAAATTTCCAATAGTCTGAAAATGGTGATATTTAGCATAGTGAAGGTAACTTGTATTTTGATGAACAGAAGTATGAAGGTTAATATTTCAATTATAGGTTTATGTCGCATGATGATTTTTTGAAGTCGCATATGATATTATTGAAACAAATGTACCTAAAAGCCACAAAATCGAAAAATTGATGGGTTGTGTTCAATAAACCTTTTTTCATGATTGACTTTCAATTACAATAGCCAGTAACCGGAAATTAATAATTTCGAATAGGATAATTGATATTCTCAAACACACATTGGTAAAGTTAGGGAAGGTTTAGGGAAGGCTGCTATTACAACTGACGGTCAGCTTGTACTCAAAGGCATAGCATTTTCCAATACATTAGTATCGCCAGTGGATAGAAAAAACGAAATAGTGGCAACAAATGCTTCAAACTTGGAAGCCACCAGAGATGTCCTTCTGACATTTCTGAAAAAACCATGCGACCGAATCTCAACTTGGTCGTCTGGAGTGCTATAGGTGTAAGGAGATACAGAGGCCTCACTTGTATCCAGCATAGATATAATAAATAAAGTATTATATTCTAATATACTTAATAGCTAATATATATTTATACAACGACTCAAAAAAACAACTTTTTAACTTTTCACTTATCGCTTCATCGCTTCATCGCTTCATATCTGCATGTTTATATTCATGTAAACATATACCACACTATGTTCTCAAGCAGACAGCATGCGATGTAAATTAAGAAGGGTATGCTCGTGTCCATACGGTACAAGGTTTGTTTCTTCGCCACCATCTGCAATACGAACCTTTGTCATAGATGACATAAAAGATATTTAATGATTGTTATATACAACTACATTTGTTCATACCATCCAAGCCTTCCAACCAATTTCAGACCATGATCAAGGGTGTTTGGCTCTATTTACCTTTCTGTGCATCTATCTACAAAATTAAAGCAAAGTTATAAAATATGCTTCTCTTCGATTGCTAATCTGGAATTCGATTGCTAATCTGGAATTCAATCACTAATCTGCAATTTGATTACTAATCTGCAATTTGATTACTAATCTGCAATTCGATTACTATTCTGCAATTTGGATACATATCTATAACTTGAAACACATCATCACGGGCGAGTAGCTGAAGCATAAATGATATAATGAGAAGTAAGTTTCATTCTTATCTGCCACAGTAAAGCTTCATATTATCCATGATTAACCTGTACGTCGACTATTAATATGTAAATAAGTTAAACGAATATGGGATAGGGTCATTCTTTGTCACTAAATTTAGCTTTACACTTCGTAAGACCACCGGACAACTGCTAACTGCTCAATAGTCATCGTTGCTCGAATGTTTGATAGAAGCAAGTATTATCAAATGTTTGCTATAAGCAAACATAATCATTTTTGCTAAAAGCAAGCATCGTCAAATGTTTGTTAAAAGCAAGCAAAATGAAATGCTTGCTGATAGCAGGCATCATCAAATGTTTACTGGAAGCAAGTATAATCAAATGTTTGCTTAAGGTAGGTATCATCAAATGTTTGCTAAAGCATGCACCATCAAATGATTGTTAAAAGCAAACATAATGAAATTCTTGCTGGAAGCAAGCATTACCAAATATTTGTTGAAAGCTTTTCCAGCTCATACTCCTAAGATTAAGCTACAGAATATGTTCGAAAAATGAGCCTTTCAAAATATATACCAAATTGTGAATTTAGTTTTGACAATAATGAAGAATCGATTATGAATGGTACTGTTTTGTGCTACCTACGTAACAACAACTCTACTTGCGAAAAATTTGACAGTCAGTATTACTTCATTTGCATGTAAGACCACAATGCATTCACAGCCATTGAGGAGTCTTAGACCAAATGCGAGCTCAAGGACTATTTCGTGATGGTCGGTTTCATGTTACGTCAAAAGTGTACTAGCGTGTACAGGGTGGATGGGTTGATCTAAAATGTGATGATTTTTGAGACATGGGGTATAACTGCGAAATACTTACCACGGTTCTGGTTATAAGTAGCAGCAGTGTAAAGATGCTTATTCCAGTGATAGCGAGAAGGAAACAGACAATGATGATATCTTCAGTTGTGGCGGTATGTACTGCATGGTGGCCATGATTAGAGCCACTTGAAGATTGAGTTACCGACTTGATTTGTGATGATGATACCATCGGTGCTGTTGTTTGCTGTGGCATAGATCTGACGTAGGCAACACTTGATGACGAGCCTATAGGTTTCATTGTGGTCGATTGCAAGGCATCCTTAGACAACTGTGTCCAGAAACTGGGCAAAAAACCCGATGTTATAGTCGCTGAATATTTGAGTAGTGATTTGGTACTCTGTACTTGTAGGTTAGTAGTCAATGTAAAATCTGATAGATTTTGATTTGTTGTTGCAGGACTGATTGTTGCAAATGATGATGATGTAGCAATAAGTCCAATAGTGTCCGAAGCTTGGATAGATGTGCCAGATGACTGCAATGGTTCGGACATTGCACTTGAAACTGCATCTAAATGATAAGATGCCAAATTGGATTCGTAGAAGTAGATACTAAATTAGGCACAGACAACAACATTCAGGGAAAATTGTGAAGTGAAATTGCAAGAATATGAGTGACTCGAGTGAGGCTTGAACTGAGAGCCTTCGGTTTGCACTTTGCGATTGAACTGCGATGTCTCCCTGTGCAGATTGGCGAAGACAGGGACAGTGCGAACGAAAGACTTACCATTGAGCAACGGCTTGAAACCGTGACCCAGTGGCTCAGCGGTAGGGTAGCCGACATTCAAAGTTGAAAGTCGCAAGCTCAAGTCCCACTCGAGTCACTCTACTTGTCATATTTTTACTTCAAAGTGCCAAATTAATAGAGCACACGATAGGTAATAGCAATTGGGATCATTTCTACGAAGCGATGTAGCGTAAAGCTACCATCAAATGTACCTACTAGCATAAAACATTTTTTAGAAACGAATTGATAATTCAGATTAAAGCATTTTAAATCTATTTAACTTATGATTTTGCCTCATGAATGCCCCGATGGCCTTGTGGTTTAAAAGTTATTTCAATATTTCGTTAGCATGATGGTGAAAAGGTCTTATGCTCAAAGCAGATGAAGATGATTGTGATGTCATTCCAAGTAGATTTAAAATCTAAGATTTAAGATCTGTTAATGTTGCCTCAAAGAAACACCATTAGATATGGAGATGATAATGCAGACTTCCGTGACAGTATTTTACGGAAATACCTCCAGAACGACTTTAAAAGTGCAGCCTCCATCTGCTGTTTTAAGAAACGAATAAAAAGTTGGAGAGGAGAGAACTGCAACAGCCAAATTTGTAAATAACAACATTCTTTTTCATACATTAATTCTTATTTCTTCAACAATTCCTTAGCGTTTAATCTATATTTCAGCAGTCATTAGAAATCGTTGATCTTATATTCTATATAAACAACCTATGCATCAACCAACTTTAAAGACTCCTAAAGAAAGTGCGTGCTTCTAAATTAAATTCTACTATCTTTTATCTCAGAGTTGTTTATAACCTATCACTGCTACGAATTTTCGAAAGCATTTACAAATAAATAAATGTGTAGAGGTAAGTAAAAGCTGAGTAGCAATGCAGTAAATTATATACCAAACCTCTTTTGCAAAAAGACATGCCAAAGTCAAAGCATTGTACTTTATCAAAGTATCAATTAATTCAATTTTGAAACCGAACGAATAACAAGATCCTCAAGTTATTGAAGCATATTTTCATTTCAGTTTTCAATTCCACAATTTTTACCACAGAAAGAGTGAGATAACAATATTGAACCACGAAACAAAAGTTAAAAACAATTATCCGTCCGCACCATTTATGTTGAATCACCACGCTTAAAACCATAACAATTTATCTGTACCAATTGCAAACTGAACATATAAGGATATGGTCAGAGAGATAGAGAGCTTGGCATTAGTTTTCTTTGTTGAGCTGCTCCTTGACAACGACACATTTTTTATCTGTGATTGATAAAGCATCGCCAAACCTGTTCCCAATTTTTCTTCAATTTCCGCCAATATCTCATATACTTATACTTATTAAGATTGATTCCGATTCTTCAATTTGTTGAATACATGCTTCCCCATCGCAATCTTCGCACGCAATGTCCAAACTTCTCTCGTTCAAACTCCGATGCACGTCCTTTTTATTCACTAAAATAATTGCATTTTAACAGACACTTTTTGTTGCCAACTCTCTGACACTTTTCGATGCTCCCCTTGGCTGCTCGCACTGTCCGTGAAACGTATGCTCTGTCCGCCTCTCGTACCTTCCGTAGCCATATTAAGCTCAGAGCTTGACGGAATAGAACAACAGCTCATTGAAAACAGGTATCCAAGAGCTGTTCTTCCTTCTTGTATTAAGCCAAAACTAGCTAACTCTGCAGCAGAAAAACCATTTGGTCCTGAAAAGTGCCCGGTTTACCTAAAATTGCCCTAGATTGGTAATGCTCTATCGAAGTTTGAAAACCAAATTAATAAGGCCATTACATCTTGTTTCTATTCTGTAAAGCCCCATGAGGTTTACACTTCTAGGATCATGCTACCATATGCTAAAAAAGATAGCGTTCTTACCACTCAAAAAGGTATTAAGTATATGAATTTTCTTGCCGATATGAAGCTCGGTATATAGGGCGCTCTGCACGAAGACCAGCAGAAAGAATAAAACAACATGTTCCCACGAGCATCAGGAAGAGAAGTAATACTGTAAGAGAACAGCCACCTCGTATGTGCAAAAACAACAATCCTAAAATGAATTGTTATTCGGCCATAGGACACTATCTTATTACAAATCCAGAATGCGCCATAACCTCGGGGGAGGGGGTATCTAAGCCCATTTTTGACGGGTATGGGCCTTTCTGATTCAAAATTTGGGCCTATTATTCTGCCCATGTTTAAAAAATGTGAATCACAATTCCACAAGTATGGTGAAAACCATACTTGTAATTCCACAAGGCAAAAGTCATTTTTCAATACACAGCAAAACTAAAAAACAACTTTTGCATGTCCTTTGCTCTAAATCTCAATGCTGTACATAGTTCATTCTTCCAATAGCTCCTTCATGGTAATTTTGCAACAATTTAACAAAATGGAGCCCATATTTTTGCAGTTTTCTTCAAATGGTAATCATGATTCCGTACATATTTCAAAAACTCATACCCGTAATTTCGTACTTTTTCAGGAAAAAGATACCCCAAAATAATGGCACGTCATTGTACCGCAGAACTAGCTTAGAAACCCCCCCCCCCCCCCCCCCGAGGCCAAAACATATACAAACGAGAGTTTTCGGATCGCTGGGCAAGCAAGATCGTCCTTCTATTTAAGTGTTTTGGAATCAGTTTACATAAAGACTCAAAACCCAGTCTTGTGTAAACAAAAAGAATTCGTTTTTTCACTTGGACTCTTCAAGTCAGCAATGGGGAACAGGTGGTAATTGGCCAATCATAGGGCCAAATAGACGCATTATTCATCATATCACATGTACCGCATATGGCTATATGAGATGGTTCACCTTTCGGCCGTTATCCGACGTTTCATACTCTGACGAGTGTCGGACGAAAAAAGCTTTCAGTATGTTAAAAGAATGTCCCCGCTTCTTCGTGCTGTCACTTCATGTTTATTAACTACTTTCTTTTCATTTGCTGGGACAATCGGACAGTAGTTGAATGTAACTGAATTGTATCCCAGGGTACAAATATGTTTGAAATGAAAATGAAAGATGAAATGAATACAGAAATTTGACTGCAGTTTGCGAAAAAAGAACAACAATAGTGGCAAGCTCGATTCATACCTGCTACGCTACAGTAATATATGCTTTGCATGATGATGAACAATGTGCACTTATCCACATAAGCCATACTTTATTAGCCTTCTTACTGCAAAATAATTCTCAATCTTGCTACTGCAAATTTCAATACTGTTTCCTATGCATCCCTTTATAACAGTTGCAGAGAAAGAATGGTGTACGAAAGAAAGGCATGTTCTATTGAATTTAGGTAAAGGTTAAGCTCAATGGCAGACGTGCTTCAGTGCACTTTCTATTGTCGCATAACCACAGTAAATTTTTACCAACTACTGACTGTTCTATCAACAGATACTCAGAATGCCAGTTATTGCACTCAGAAACTCAAGTGTAGACTTTGATACTAGAAAGATTTGTGCCTTAATAATTATCTATCAAATCTCCATGGAGTCACTGGCCTGTTAGTAAATAGCTAATGCACCAAGACCTGACAAATCTGTAACCCTACGAAGGCGCATGTGCAAAACTAATACAGTATCCATGTTGCTTGTATCATGTTGTTCTCCTGTTAAAAGCACTTACGTATTAGCCTCGTATTCACTCAAATCTTATGGTTTGGGAAACTGATAAGCTGATCTAGCAAATTACACTATAGGAAAAGTTACGCATTTTTTGCTATAAAAAGCTTTAATAGATTGAAATCTTTGGAGTTAGATGATAAAAGGTTTTGTGTGAACAATTGTACTGTGGAATTATTCTCTCAAAAAGAAGCAACGATATGCTAAACCAAAAAACCAACTGATTCTTATCTAGAGTTCAAAAGTGTTTTTAGTAATAGAAAGACTCTTCGATTTAAAACGATCTGTTGAATCAGTGAAGATAGGTATTGCAAATCCCAGCAAATTCTGTAGAAGACCACTTTTGTGTTTACATCTTGATTTACGTACATGTTGAATGGGTGGAAATTTTCATAGCTGTTGTAAAAAAGCCAGTACTGTTAAAAATTTTGTAGAATCTGCAAGTGCGTTTAAGGTTCGCTTGTTACCAGGCCCCACACAGTGCACTGCATCCAATTAGCTACAATTATGTATGTAAATGGTGGAGATGGCAACTTTTGGGCAAATTTCATAATAAACATTATCCATAAATCTATACATTGAAATCCTTCTTTTATACCTTTATGAGATAAAACTGTAAGCTATGATTAGGAATGTGCTAGTCTCTTCAGCAGAGCCAAACTCTTAAAGTCCTTCTAATTTAAAAACCAAACAAATTCAGCCCTTATTTAGCAAGAGTAGTAATAACGATATTAATTTTACTAACACGTATAAAACTGTTTATTTCAGTCTTGATTTTTGGAATGATTCTCAGAATCAAGGGTTTAAGATCCTAGTCACTCCAATTACAATCTTTTTGCATAAGAACCTCAATTTTCACCGAGGCTAGCTATATGTTCTTACCTATTTTGACAATTTTTGGCTCAAATGTTGTTGCCCTGATCTTTGTAACAGTGATCTTCTTCACATATTTGAGAAACTACATACAGTATACAGCTTCTAGGACATTCAGCGGTGGGGGGGGGGGGTGGGGAGAGGAGAGGGCTACTATTAAAAATAAGGCAGCGAATGCCGGCATTTATTAACAGCCTCATCGGATTTTTGCCAAAAGAATGTGGATAGTAGAGTGCTTGTTAAAATTTTCACCCAAGGCTGAGCATGTTCAAGCAGTGTTCTTGCTTTGGCGTCATATATATGACGTCGTTCGGTGGGGGAGGGGGTATGGCCAATACTCGATGTTTTACGCCGTATGCTTAGAGGGGGAGAGTGAGAGTGAGGGGGAGAGGGAGGGAGAGGGAGAGGGGGAGGTCTCCTCTTGTCGACGTCACAAAATCTGTGGAAAATCATGATAATTTCTAAGAATTTACAATCTAGAGGCTGCCTTAATGTTTATTAATTCTGTGTTATAAGATGAGTGATTGGCAAAAGGGACATAAATTCAATTAAAAATTACTAATCGTCTTTAGAAAAGCTCCAAATTCTATCTAGGAGAAAGCTTCAACAGTAGCTGCTCTCTATAACGTTGGCCTTCTCTCCTACTTACATACATTATTTGGGTGAAATGGGGGAATCAAAATTTGACGTCGTTTATCGCTAGAAATGGGGAGGGGGAGCTTGTTGTGACGATGTTGTTAGATTAGCGAGAGGGAGGGGTAAGAAGTGGCACAAACATTGACGACGTCATAAATGTATGGTCCCTTTTCGGGCAGATCAAGTCAGAGTGTATAACTACTGTAACTAAGTTTAAAACTGCAAACTGTTTCGGAAAATAAGAGAAAAACTCAAAGAAAAGTGTCCAAAAGGAAAGAAAGAAAGAGGAGATCAAGCAAAAGAATTGACGTAAATAAGAGAAAAGCTCAAAGAAAAGTGACCAAAAGGAAAGATAGAAAGAGGAGATCAAGCAAAAGAATTGACGTAAATAAGAGAAAAGCTCAAAGAAAAGTGACCAAAAGGAAAGATAGAAAGAGGAGATCAAGCAAAAGAATTGACGTAAATAAGAGAAAAGCTCAAAGAAAAGTGACCAAAAGGAAAGATAGAAAGAGGAGATCAAGCAAAAGAATTGACGTAAATAAGAAAAAGAGTTAGTAGTCCTATAATCAAGTAAATGAGATTAGGTTTCTAAATCTTTGCGTCGAATAATGAAAAAAATTTGCGAAAACTGAATGCAATATTTATTTGTTGCCCACATAAAATGAAACCGCACATCTCCTTTATCCTTGGGTGAGGTTAAATCTCTTGGAAAGAAAATGTGTCATAGCTGGGATTAGAACTAGATTAACTTCAAACGAAATTGCTTTTAATTGTAAATGGACAATGTGGGATGAGATCGAGCCTCGCGTAGCCATGCCACGTAAAGGCTTCGTACGCCAACTATCTACATAAACTGAGCGAGACAATTGAAACAATAAACTTTTGTGGCATAAAGAACTGTGCATAACCGCACACTGTTATTTACCGAAAAATAGAGATGAAAGAAAGATCTAGATAGGGTGCGATAAAGCCAAAGTTTCAAATGGAGATTCATTACAAAATGTCAACAACTATATGCAGAAAATATTTGCTATTTGGAATGGTTTTGCTTCAGACATTTCAAGGTATGTTGCCTGTTCCAATGGAATCACTAGACTGAAAAAATGAGCATTAATAACGTAAGTGTACATGGCTTGCAACCTGAAATTTTTAGAATTAACTTGTATAAGACTTTGCTTTGCTATGGGAAAGAGTGGGTGGGTAAGTTGTACGTGGTTTGCACAACTTTGAAACCAGCAGCCATTTGCATGAACAAAGGACAATCGCGACGCAATTGCAGAGTTTTACCCAATGTATTAAAGCTACTCTTGCTAAAGCAATTACATTACACTATCAAACTCCTAGCTATAAAGTTACCTTTACACAACTGCTTATAAGTACCGAGAATTAAATCTCTACAGGATCTAGGGGGACTCATCTATCTATACAATCTTAGCAACAGCACACAAATTCTGTTGATTTGGGTATTTATTACAGTAAACAAAGAAAATTATAGAATGATAGCTGGTATCTGGCATTGTAGAATTCAGCTAAATAGAAAGAATGTTTAGGCACCCATTATCTCACTTACTGAAAGAAAATTTGCAAAAGGAAACTCGGAAAATTGTGGATCACCGGCCGTTGCTTAAAGCCTACGTTGAACCAAATTTGAAGCCTAATTTGCACTGCCACTATTTTGATATAACAAAATCAAAATCTCTTTTATGGTACACTTTGAAAAATCTGGGCATACCTGGAACTTCTGTATGTGCTTCTGTTGCTTGATTGTTGACACCTAATTTAATCGGTATACGTTGTGATGAAGTCCATACTTTTAAGTGAAAACTGTCTTAACCTAGATCAATAAAGATTTTAAGAAAAGACTATCAGGATTGACCATATAATAAACTGACATAAGATTGAAGTAGGTAAGTAAATAGATAAATAAAATGTTTTCGTTTATATATTTCTGGTGTCAGTCATAGTATATAATATGCACGTTTATTTTATAAGAAAGAAGTAATCGGTTCATTAAAAAGTAAAAGAAATTTCAGTACTGGATTTGTGAGACCTTAAAAAGGTGATAAATCTACAAGTTCCTATCCATTAAAAGTTCCAATTTTCACGCAAAACAATCATCACACTTACTTTGTGTGTATGGACGTCTTGTGGTAATCCATGTATTAGAGTGTTGTGTTTGTTCAGTGGCTGTCTGTGTTATACTGTAGTGCTATAGAAAATCTAGTCGATCTTACTTAGAAAGTCTTAGAAAAGTTTCATTACTGAAATCAGGAATAAGCTAAAGCCCCGGTCAAACGACCCATCATTTCACCCAACATTCCATCAAACATTTGATGTTATGTTTGATGATGTACATTGAACGGAGTGATGCAACGATCCAATATTTCCCTGAACATTTGAAAGCAACAGAAATGTTGAATGAATGTTGGCTTGCTTTTTGATCCCGAGCAAATTCCATCCAACATCACTGAACACATTGTTCCATGACTTTTGGTAGTAATAGTAGATACATATGCTGAAGTACTTTGTAGTTTAAAACACTCTTGTACAGTGTTTTTTGCAATGCATTCTCATTCTCCTCGAGGTATTGTCATGTAATTGTGTTGCTATTGTAAATTTTTAGAATGATATAAAAGAAAAAACACATTGTTGGGTGACTGAACATGGTTGTCAAACGATCAAATATTTCATTGAGCATAAATGTTTAATGAATGTTGGGTGAGGTGTTGGGTCGTTTGACCAGGGCTTAGGAAGTTTCAGTATTGAGCAAAAAAACTTTCTTACAAGAAAGTGTATTGCAAAATATTAGATAGGATCAAAATATTACAAATATTACAAATATTGCTACAAAGCATAAATAATCAGGAGTGCTTAGAAATATATGGTAATTAATTCAAATTTCTTTTAAAACATATTTAATATTTCATCTATACTTTAAAAATTTATCTATAGTCACTACTAATGTAAGTGAATATTCATATAGGATAATAAAGAAAGTATATAATGAATAGCATTAATACTGCACAATTAACCCGTATGAGTCAATGAAAACACTTGTTTAAATGCCTAAATAGATTTAAAATCTTATCTACAAGACCAAACTGCTATTTATGCTGCAATTCCACTTACATTAACATAAAGGTGCTCCTCGCTACAAAAAGTATTTTATAAAATATAAAGAATATAATATAATCTTAATATATAATCTTGGACTCTACACTTTGGGTTGATTCTGCAAATCATTCATCAACGCTTTCTCCATAATTTTCTTTTAGTCCAAGTTTAACATAACTCTGATCAAATCCTTGGGGTTTTGAAAATATCCTATGAATAGCTATGTATACAAAATCCCTATGATGAAATTGAAGAAAACCAAAATCAAAGCAAGCCAAGAATATTTTACTTGCCTACAGTATCTTATAGCAAAAATTTACTTTCTTAGGTACCTTAACAAGCAATTCATCAGCGAATGCATCGAGCACTTCTGTTAGTTTTAATGTGAAAAGGAATATAGAGTCACGATCAATAACAAGAAGTGGAGTCACAAACTCAAGCCACAACGTACCAAACACAACAGCTCAAATGAATAGCACCAATCCATCCACAATGTCTTTTCAGACATCATCAAGCAATTTTCAGACAGGCATATCAAGTCTTGCAACAATAATTAGTGCTTCAAATGTATCATCCTCATTAGTGCAAGTAGTTACAACCAGCCTTACTCAACAGAATTCTTCTCAAGTTAATCAGAATAAATTAAGGAGACGCGCAGCAAATCAAGAAGATTATATTGCCATCTTAGTGCTTCTTGGAATCTGTGCACTAACGGCTCTCATACCTATCTCAGCTGCAATCTACAATCTCCTGGTAAGATTTTCAGAATTAGATTCTATAAGTAAGTAGAATTCAGATTCAGGTGAAGGTTTTAGTAATGATCTACAATTAGATTTCACACTTAAATTAATGGATTAGTTTAGACCTTTTCATCAAATAATTACATTATCACAAGATGCAAAGGGTTAGTTAGACTTTCAAGAAAGTGTAGCAGATACTTACTATGTCCCAAAGGCATTGGACGAGAAAAGAATAGTATTTGTAAAAATATTGCAGTTAAAGATAGAACCTTTTTGTTGTCCACATTTTTCATGTTCAAAATCAATAACTAAACACTGATAGCCTACAACCTACAATTTTGCATAATGTTATATCTATCGTTAATTTGTAATAAATTCATGAATAGAGCTTATACGTTTGCAGCCAGCTTGTCTTCATTTCCATGATTCATTTCCATGATTAGCCTTTATCTGAAAATACTAAAAACATACCTTTTTAGTGCTACAAGAAGAAAAAGTGAAGCCTTGGAATAAATGCCTCCGTTTAATCACAAGCGTGGCTACCAGAAGCGAATCAGTGGAGAACGTTCGACTATCATATATACGTAATGCAAATATTTATGAGATAAATTTGTAGCTTGTCAAAAAGTACCCAAATAGGTTCTCTTTATAGCCCCAGTATTGTTCAACAAAGCTGGGCATAGATGAAAACAAACAGCATAATCTTATAGTTTCTAAAACTCGAGCAAAATGATGCAACATTTGGTGCAACATTTGGTGTAATATGTGGTGCAATATTTGAGGCGCTCTCAATGCTGTATCTATTGGCCATCCTTGCTGACCGTGTGCTCTTGTTCCATGATTTGGCACCAAGTTTGAAACGACCAAAACTGATGTACCAAGCAACATGATGTCATATATGCACAGAAAACTTGTTAGCAGTCGTGCAAACACGCCATTTTTTCCATCCCATTATCCAGAAGGGAAGATATTGTTATTGTTAGATATGGTTTCTTGTGATGATTAGATTTGCTCCCAATCCTTTTGAGCACGAAGAAAAGTGCTGTGAATAAAATTTTCCATCGTTTGGCTTCCCAGCCAAAATTACCCAGAATATAACATTTGGCAAATGAGCAAATGCTGCATGGATTGTTCTATCATTTGATCACAGCTTAAACAACTGGTTTTACTTTGAAAGGTAAAGGTGAATCCCATGTACAATTCCGTACGTTTGGGGAGTCCTCGTTAAAGGGACACCTATTCTGAGCCGTTGGCATAGTGAGGTAGGGTGGCCAGTTCCTTTCCTAGCCGCCTGTAGCTTCCCCAGTATTGCCACCAGGTACCAATTTGCTGCTGGGTGGACAGTGAGCGAGCATCCCAACTACGATCCGGGGGTTCGGCTCGAACCATCGATGTTCCACTCAGCAGTATCCTTTCTAAATACTAAAAGTGTTCCATGCATTTGGCAAATCTTAAGCAAATTAGTAAAACTTACCCAGTTATTTTGCAAACAACGCTAATAACGTGGAAATCGCATTGAATTTGAGATGCTACTTAAAATGGACGACTCATAAGATTAGAGTCATTGGGCAAATGGACTTTAAAGGATAAATCTTAGTTACATTTTGATTAATAGTTCTGATTTTGATTACAATGTATTTATGCAGCGTTGGTCATATTTAATTCAAGTGGTATCGATTTTTCAGCTTCGATGGAAAACTCTTCCAACAATAAATTATCATTTCAAATCTCGTCTATTTATACATTTTTCTGAATGTCCATGCAACATGAATTAATACATTTCGTTCTTACTGCTCGAAAACATTATTTCCGTATGGAAACGTTTCGTTGTCTAATCATCAATTTCATCTTCATCAAATATATCAAGCTGTCTTCCATTACTGTTCTGTGAGTCCTTCTGATTTAGGCCCTCTAACTCTTGCTTTGCTAAGTTCAGTTGAAGAGCCATAGTTTTGTAGCTATTTTCTTTGTCTTTAAGGTCATTCTTCAGCTTTTGAACCTTAATTAAGAGATTACATGCAAGTGCATAAGAACTTGATACAAATATTCATAATGAAAGAGGAAAGCTTTGATGCAAAATTTAACCTCGCTACTGTAAAAATGGTGATATACTCAGAAGTTTAGGAACTGAAGAATCATGAGAGCAGAGCAATCCACTAGCACATTGTCTATCAAATACAACAAGATTTAAGAAAAGTTTGAAACCCTAATCTGATTCAAACAATTTTTCTTCGCTTATTCCACCCACCCACCCACCCACCCACCCACTCACCCATCCATCCTTCCATCCATCCATCCATCCATCCATCTATCCATCAATCCATCCATCCATCAATCCATCAATCCATCCATCCATCAATCCATCCATCCATCAATCCATCCATCAATCCATCCATCAATCCATGCATCCATCAATCCATCCAACAATCCATCCATCAATCCATCCATCAATCCATCCATCCATCCTTCCATCCATCCATCCATCCATCCATCCATCTATCCATCCATCAATCCATCCATCCATCCATCAATCCATCAATCCATCCATCCATCAATCCATCCATCCATCAATCCATCAATCCATCCATCCATCCATCAATCCATCCATCAATCCATCCATCAATCCATCCATCCATCCATCCTTCCATCCATCCATCCATCCATCCATCCATCAATCCATCCATCCATCAATCCATCCATCAATCCATCCATCAATCCATCCATCCATCAATCCATCCATCCATCAATCCATCCATCAATCCATCCATCCATCAATCCATCCATCAATCCATCCATCAATCCATCCATCCATCCATCCATCCATCAATCCATCAATCCATCCATCCATCAATCCATCCATCCATCAATCCATCAATCCATCCATCCATCCATCAATCCATCCATCAATCCATCCATCAATCCATCCATCCATCCATCCTTCCATCCATCCATCCATCCATCCATCCATCAATCCATCCATCCATCCATCTATCCATCTATCCATCAATCAATCCATCCATCAATCCATCCATCAATCCATGCATCCATCAATCCATCCATCAATCCATGCATCCATCAATCCATCCAACAATCCACCCATCAATCCATCTATCCATCAATCCATCCATCCATCAATCCATCAATCCATCCATCCATCAATCCATCCATCCATCAATCCATCCATCAATCCATGCATCCATCAATCCATCCATCAATCCATGCATCCATCAATCCATCCATCAATCCATCCATCAATCCATCCATCCATCAATCCATCCAACAATCCATCCATCCATCAATCCATCCATCAATCCATCCATCCATCAATCCATCCATCAATCCATCCATCAATCCATCCATCCATCCATCCTTCCATCCATCCATCCATCCATCCATCTATCCATCAATCCATGCATCCATCAATCCATCCAACAATCCATCAATCAATCCATCCATCAATCCATCCATCAATCCATCCATCCATCCATCCATCCTTCCATCCATCCATCCATCCATCCATCCATCCATCTATCCATCTATCCATCAATCAATCCATCCATCAATCCATCCATCAATCCATGCATCCATCAATCCATCCATCAATCCATGCATCCATCAATCCATCCAACAATCCACCCATCAATCCATCTATCCATCAATCCATCCATCCATCAATCCATCAATCCATCCATCCATCAATCCATCCATCCATCAATCCATCCATCAATCCATGCATCCATCAATCCATCCATCAATCCATGCATCCATCAATCCATCCAACAATCCATCCATCAATCCATCCATCAATCCATCCATCCATCAATCCATCCAACAATCCATCCATCCATCAATCCATCCATCAATCCATCCATCAATCCATGCATCCATCAATCCATCCAACAATCCATCCATCAATCCATGCATCAATCCATCCATCCAACAATCCATCCATCAATCCATCCATCAATCCATGCATCCATCAATCCATCCATCAATCCATGCATCCATCAATCCATCCATCCATCCCATCCCATCCCATCCATCCATCAATCCATCCATCAATCCATCCATCCATCCATCCATCTATCCATCAATCCATCCATCAATCCATGCATCCATCAATCCATCCAACAATCCATCCATCCATCAATCCATCCATCAATCCATCCATCAATCCATGCATCCATCAATCCATCCATCAATCCATGCATCCATCAATCCATCCAACAATCCATCAATCCATCCATCAATCCATCCATCAATCCATCCATCAATCCATGCACCCATCCACCTACTTATCCATTTAATTATACGAACAATTATTTAAAAACATCACAAAGAATACAAAAAATCACCATGATGGATTCGTTATGAGCTGAGATTTCTTCTTTAAAATCTTCATAAAGTTTCCTGGACATACGCAGTCTTTCTACGGTTTGTGTTATAAAATCGCTTCAAGAAATAAAGGCATAATTTCATCAATCTAGGATCCACCATTTTTCAAAGTAAAAGACTCTTGAACATAAATGAAAATGTATTAAATGAAAAGAACGTGTTGCAAGAGAGTGAAGATATAAACAAATTCTATATAGCAATTTCTTTGGATGTTATTATAAATATGACCTCAGCACAAATCGATAATACAATTACAACATCTTGTAGCATAGTATATTGCATAGTTGGAGAATAAAATATAAATGAGAAAGGTTTACAAAGATTGGTGAATCAGTAATTTTAGCGCAGGAGAATACAAATCAATTTGTGTACCTTTCATCTTCATTCCATCCACTATCTTCGATTTCTTTCGTATCTCGACGCAACTGGAATTTTAGGTTATTAACCTCAGCTTCCAGTTCGATGTTCCTGGTTAAACAGAGACCCAGTGACAAAGGGAGTATTTGATACAAGGCTTCAATATCATTATAATATATATATATATATATATATATATATATATATATATATATATATATATATATATATATATATATATATATATATATATATATATATATATATATATATATATATATATATATATATATATATATATATATATATATATATTTCCCCAATTTGGAATGTCTCTAATTTGGAAACTTCTCAATTAAGACAAATCACCATTTGGAAATAGAGCGATTTGAAAGTCTCAGTCTAAATCTGCAACAGTACCAAGCAAATTTCGGAATGAATTTGAAGATTTCTGTTGTGCTCTTAATAGTAATTTAATAAATAATACTAATAATAATAATAATAAATAATGATTTAATTAAGCATTTCATATTTCTAAGTGACAACCTTTTGGAAAGGGCTTCAGTATAATCTTGCATATGTTTCAATTTACTCTCAATTTCAGCATGATTTCTTTGACTCTCCTTTAACTCGAATTCTGTTGCAAGCTGGCTCTTTTGCAATTCTGAGCCTTCATCGATCTTGTTCTTTAATTCAGCCCTATCATTGTAAAACAATGGCGATCTTACAAAAACGTTAAAGTTTGGAAGACAGCAAAATCACTTTTCTCATTCAAAGCATGATCGTGAGCAACAAATGTAAAACAATATAGGTGAAAAAGGGCTCAAGTTAAGAGTGTTGATATGAATGAAAAATATAAAGTTAAAGATTAAATCTAGAAGGTAGATAACAAACATGAGATAAGGTTTGTTTCAAAAATACTCTCTCATTATTGGAAAGCCGCACTGTTTTCTCATTCAGGAAACAAAAATCTTGTTTCCAAGTTGGAAATGACAATCTTGTTTTCACATTGGAAACAACATACCAAAGACATTGATTGTAGCTATAGGTACTAGCCTGGCTGATGAAAGCAATTCATCAAATTTTGAAATAGTTTGGGCAGCCAGATCAAGTTTATCTCTGCAAAAGATTCAAGATTCAAATAAAATAAATAACACTCTTTAGTCTGCGAATGTATTATCAGTCAAAGGTCTAGCCAAGGGCGGGGATCATAGACGTAGTTTAAAAAAACAAGGGAACAAAAACCAACCAACTGCAAAGATTATAAGAAGGTAACTACACGAAATGAAAAAACCTAAGATATCATTAACTATAAGGAGCACTAATATCTAGAAGGAAGAGGAGAACAAGAAGCCTAGTAGGTTTGTAATTGTAAGTAATAAGGGTAGTTAGATAACTCTCCTTGTGAATATTAAGCAAGTCTAGCTTATTTGTGGCATACTGTAAGACTTATCTGAATTTAACAAGGACCATTGTCAAACTGGGCCCATTCTCTGTGCTTTAGGAATTTACAAGTGCTAACTGCCTAGAGGGAAGATATAATTAGATAGATTAAATAGCCCAAGGCAATAGATAAGCAAAACATGTATACAGTAATATTTGTACACAGACACACAGACATACACACAGACACACAGAAACACACACAGACACAGACACAGACACACAAACACACACACATAGACACACACACAAACACACACACTTGGTGAATGTATATCCTCTTAAATGACAGAGTAATGCCCTGGAATTCTAATATATGACAGAACAGAACAATTTGAAACAATTGTACAGTATAATGAGCGATTTTGACTAAATCAATCAATCATACTTTTGAGATGCAACCAATAATTCTGATTCTTTTGCTCGCTTTTTTGTCTCCTCAAAAAGGTCTTCTGCTAATTTCAGCTTTTCGACAGATTCATCCTACGATCAAGGCGAAGATTAGACAATACTGTGAATCTATCATGATTAATACAAAGTCTAATGACCAACGTCAAGATTTAAAAATTTAGCTCCTCCCTTGAATTCCTCTTGTCGAGACTTGCAGATAACTTCATATTTAAAATTTGCTCAGAGAAAATTAATGAAGAATTAGTTATCTCACACAAGATCCCCAGTTAATCAGTTGTTGCATTGGCTTGTAGCAAAGTAAATTCAGCTATGTTCAGGGACCGCGGAGCAGTCTGAAAGTGGGGGGGGGGGGCTAAAATTTAGCGAAGCGAGAAAGGATGGGGGACTTGGGCTTGCCTTAGAATTTAAACTATGCCCCTTTAAATATCAAAGGAATGGTTATCTTTGAAAAACTACAGTAATCAATAATTAGCGAATTCATTTGACCTCTTTGAAACATTATTGTTTATTTTCGAAAAAAGTGGGGGGCTATAGCCCCCCAGCCCCCCCTGTTCCGCGGTGCCTGATGTTCAAATTAGTTTGGAGGTATAACGGAAAGAATCAGTGAAAATCAAAATACTGTAATATGCCATAACCTCAGTGAGTGAAAACGCGCATGGAATAACGGTTACAAGTTGCAAATAAAAATCATAGAAGTAAAATAACTAGGAAAAAGCTCGAGTACTTTTCCCTAAGGTTAACTGACAAGACAAAGAACTTTTTTCATTTCTCTTAAGATATTAGCCGATTAAGATTTCAGTTCTAAAGAAACTGAGTCTAGATCATTCTATGGGTGACATATATCATGGCAATCATAGAGCAATTGAAGTTCATACAGGAATGGCCCTCAATATTTTACTGACGATGAACAGCAACTGGGGCTTCAATCGTCTGTGGAAAAGTATATTTAGGAATAAAGCAATCCAGGATGAAAGTGCAGGAATTGTAATGATAAACTTTCCGGCTTGTGTGAAGTAGATTGTAAAGAGATACAGCAGGTTGAATGAGGAGAAAAAAATAAATATCCTTAGGCTACCTTGGTTTTATTGGTTTCAGTTAACTTCTGTTGTAAATCCAACATCATTCCATCAATAGAATATCGCTGCCTCATCTAACAAAGAGAATAGAGAATTTTATCATCTCTTCTTTGGATAACCTTTCTAAATTAAATAACCTTACTAGCTCATACGACATTTCTAATCTATATAACTCTTCCGATCTATTTAATCCTTCTAACCCATACAAAGATGCTTAGTCAATGGTTTCGGCTTCCTTATTATAATGCTATAATAACAACAGAACTGAAAATTGATTTTGAACATTCTGGGTGACAGTTTGAAAAGACCCCAAGTTTGCAAAGTTTACTCAAATAATTTAGAAGACCAAAAAGAAACGACCCGTCAGTGCTCTGCTGTATGCAATAGTAAACCTTTATGCATTTAGCTTGGTTTGTAACTTTTAGAGCCAAATTGAAGCCCATTGATTAGAAAGAAACACATTAACTGCCTATATCTTTGATTGTATCTTTCAGGAGCACCAGAAATTTGTCAATGATGGGTCTGGGCGGATCGAGACATTCTTAACATTTTCAGTTACGAATGTTAGATAATGTTATGGAAATGTCCCTGAGAGATGTATGCTATTATGTTTGCCAAGAAAAAACTAATTCTTTTACTTGAGACAAAAGTAATCAGTATATTAATAATGACAAAACTTGCTGGTCTGCAACTCAATAGTGTTCATTCTCTCAACCAGATTACTCCAAAGAGCAATTTACTCAAATCACCCTACTACTGTCTCCATGATTCACAAAACTTTCATTTATTCCCCGATCTGTCTCTCTCTTATTTCATATTCCCTACATGTTGAAAAGACACTCAGGGCTAGGACTAGTTCACCTTTTCGCGCGTAATGCAGAGAATTTTCTACACACTAGTTTATTACTAACCACGCTTGGTCTATCTTATGTCTCATAAAATGCACACTACATGTAATGCTACTTTCCAATGCCGATGTTCTGCAAGTATCTGATAGTGATGATCCTTAGTTTTACCGAACATTTCATCATGAAAATCTCACTTACTTCCTCATCGCAGACTTCCTTGAGTTTCTTATACTCTTTTATATGCTCACTCAACTTTTCTCTAAGTTCGTTGTTTTCCTGCTTGGCCTCTTTGTACACTTTCTCGAGCATAGCGAACTCTTCCATTTTCTGTACAAATTAGGCAACTATTAACTTCTTATTTCCTTGTAATACACAAAAAACTATAAGAGACGATATATGTATTTGTTCGGTCTGATTGTATATATCATCACCATCACCAAATAGAACATTAGCAAAAATAAATCATCACTTTGGGCTGATTCTTAAATTACGATTTGAAACTTTGATCTTACTTTCACACATCCAGTATTTTTATCGACACATAAACCATCTTTATTTTTGACTTGCTTCTGATATACACAGTACTATCTAGTTTGTATTGACTAACTCATTAAATAAAATCAACATAGTTAAATTAATAAGTTAATAAGTCAATAAGTTAAACAAATTAGCCTGTATCGAACTATAAACAAAGTATAAAAAAACAAAAACTGAAAGCTGATCTATTATAGTCCTGATGCATATGTTGAGAAATAAATCTCTTAAAAGAGTAAAAGCTAGTACCATATACCATTTTGTACGTCAGAGACACGTATAATTCATATATTAGCTTGAAAGCCAAAATTAGGAGCTTGAAGTCAATATAAAAATCTCATTATTTAGTTATTTTATCTGTTTTAATTATAAGCTCGATTCATTGCTATCTTTACAATATTAGATTAGCTATAGAAAATCTTTCTCATCTTGTTTCTTTCTTTATAACATGTCCCCTGTAAATCAGGCTTCCCAATGGTCTGAAGGGTTTCCATGTATAAATAATGTAAAATGAAATGGAATGAAAGAGTGCATTGAGGCACATGTTCTGGGCCGTCTGCATTGTGAGGTAGGTAAACTGTTCACGGGTCAAAATGTGCATTCGATCTAAGTACTCATACACTAGTTTTGATTTACGGTTTGCTCTGCAAATGTAATCAGTCAGTTTTTCTGTGTGCTGTTACGAAAATGAAATGTTGCGTTGTCTCGCATTTCTGCTCTGCTATGAATTGAGGGACACTATAGTACAGTAGCCATTTCCTTCCTCGCCTCCTTCATCTCCATGTGTTGTCACCAGGACAATCGTTTATATACTATGTATAATTCTCATTAACAAAAAACACAGAACACGATGCATTCACATCCTCCGTCATAATCCATCGATTGTCTCAATGATGTGCTCCTTGCTCATAAATGATCTACATTTATATGATATAGTGAAAGATTGGGTAATGCCAGCTGATGAGCTGTACAAAGAAGCCTGAAGAGGGATTGAATTTCACAATTTTGGGACCTTCCATTATTTCAATTGGCGTTCTTAACAGTACAGTGGATGGTCTAGCCTTGAATGAAACATAAAACGATTAACGTCATCAAAATAATCGTCCTGTTTTAATCAATCCTGTTAATGGAAAAACATCATAACATCAGATATTACTCAAATGATTTAATTCCATGTTTTCCTTTAAGACGCCCAGTCTTCTGATGTTTTTGTTTCAAGATACTCGTTGGAATGTCAAATTTCCATCCTTCAATTGAATGGGTAATGGCTCGGTCTTATCGTCTAAATCCTATGGTATGTCCAAATGTAATAGCTTTTGAAGAAGCCGAATAATATCACAGAGTTTGAACTGAGCAAAGACGCCTGCAATCAGTGGGGAATCCTGCACGACAAATCTTGCCCATTGTAAGAGCTATCCCTATTTGTAACCAAAATAGAAAAGAGAAGCAAAGATGCAGTTTCTGTCCAACAGAGCGCTTTCTTCATAAGGCCAAGTATGTAAACGCCCTTTCTATCAACTGTGGTGAATCCACTGACCTCCTTCAGAAGTTTCAATACCTATCACTGAAACCATTTCCTCGAATGTCTACAAACAAATTAAAATACAGCCCATTCCTGCTAGGGATTCTTCTGCTAATTGTCAAGGGTCGTAGAAGAGGGGCTCGCTGAATCAGCCCCATTTTACTTTTTGAAGAAGAGCTGGGTCCCTTTCTCTTTTCTCTGGGTAAAGCTATACAATATGACTATGTAAAATGACTGAGAACAATAGAATGGGGTTCGGAACTTCTGCACATTCGGAATTTGTGTAAATATTATCATTGTTGTGTAAATCCTGAACATATGTTATGAGATTTTTGAGCTATCTTCATTGACATTATATTACCAGATAGCGATGTTACTATTTTAAAAAATATAGTATTATTCAGCACAGAGGGACCGTCTGCTTTATCTAATTAGTCGTACATCTCATGTGATATGATGCCCAGATTGCCAGGCATTAGGGGTCATTCACAAAGGCCGTCCGTTAAAAAGTTGAATTTTTAGACCCCCCTCCCCCCTTTGTCCGATATTGTCCGTTTCCAACAACCCCCCTCCCCCCTTGGACGTCCATCTATTTCACTCGTCGTCTTGGACGTCAGTTTCTGTGAATGGCTGCTTCATAAATGATTGGCCTTCGCTTGGCATGAATTTTGGCTATCCATGAAGCAATAAATCGCTGATGCAATAACATGCACTTGGATGATAGGATCAATCCAAAATAGGACCGTAGTAAAAATGACTTGTTGCAACATTCTGAACACCTGGACGTCCGCAATGCGCAAACACCCCCTCCCCCTATGTCCGAGTTCGTCCTATTTCACCAGACCCCCCTCCCTCCCTTGTGCTCGGACGTCCTTTGTGAATGGACCCTTACCCAGTGGTCACCACCCACTCCCAAGTACACAGGGGTTTTTGACTTTCCGTTTACGTAATGAAGCCCTGTTGAGGGCCGTCAAAAATTGCAAAGCCGGCGTTTTTCACGCCGTCTTGCGGGATATTGGGAAAAGTTTTCAATTAGCAATAACCGCGTCTCGGTTGGACCTCATCGACTACGGTAATGCCACTGCGCAAAGCTAACCTGCCTTGTGAGATCGTTTGAAAACAGTTTCATGAGGCTGTTGCTATAAATGTGGGTCAAAATTTTGCGCATGCGCTCTATTAACTAACTTCCGCTAGGTCAGCACAGGGGAATAGATGACAAAATGTTTGGTACCATAGATTTATGCTGTCCTCATTAAAGGGGGAAAGGAGGGTCAGTGAGAATGACTGCAGGTTGTGGATGGTGTGGGACGGAGGGTAGGGGTAACTCCGACAGTAAAATTTGGAGTACTGGGCCAAACATTGACTGGTAACAACACAACGCATATAAACAAACACAGAAACAATTCAATGTCTTCGATTCGGGCAAATGAACAATTAAAACAGAGAGTGGATACGCTACAGTATCTATTGCAAAATTATTGTGGACCATGGCATTAGCGAAAACGCTATCATTGGCTGTCGTGTATTGATGTGTATGACTTTACGTCGAAAAATGGGTATTCAAGACTAACTACTTGAATACTACACGTCATTCCATAAACTATAATCCGAAAATCCATTCACATAAGGATATATTTTAACATACCAGTTACTTGGGAAAAGTCCCTAGTAGGCACAATGCTTTACCCAGTAGTGCTTGGCAAAATGAAAGACCCTACCCAGTTATTTCGGCCTACTTAAAGACGATACTCTAAAAGGGTAATTCTAGCCTAATATAAAAGGAGAGTGCGATTTTACTACTACAGAATGTTACATATGCTTTATGTTTACTTTCTACCAATGTATCTAAAGGGCGTGGTCACCAAGTTCTTCCCCATCTTTGCGGCCTTTTTTGAGAAAGTTCCGTACTACTGTAAATCCCTCAAAAATGCTATGACGCGCATCTAGCGGGGGAAAATTCTGGAAAGGGAGTACAAGAGAGGAATTCAAACGGCCTGAAAAATAACAATTTGAAGCTTCAATACAATTGCACATTAGTTTGCTTTTAAAAACAAGATTTATTATCAGTATTCCTTGAGGATTCGTTAATTTTCAATGATGATTTTCACACTCACTACGCACGGGTGTATCATGCGGCACACTTGTGGAGTTTTCAAACCATCTATGTCCAAAAATCAATAACATGTTGTGACAATAACATGATGAATAGTCTTGACAAAAATGTGACAGACTTTTTGGCATAACAGTGAAAATTACTAATTGAAGATAATAGATTAATTACAGATGATTAATTAAAGATGAAAAGTTGAAGATTACAAAATGAAGTTGACAAAATGATAATGGCAAATTAAAGATAGCAAATAGAATGAAAGGTGCCAAATCGAAGATGGAGGATTGAAGATGGTAAAATATTAAGAGAAAAATATTAAGAGAAATAAAATCTAAAAGATGTTTGTTACATAACCTTTGCTTCCATTAACTTGTATTTTTCTTCCCATGATCGAACAGCACGTCGTTGTTCCCTGATAAAAACCAAAAACGGGAACCGTTCATGATCAGAAAGAAAGTGGCGGAGGGATGGAAACATTTATCACATACGGCACTTTAAGCATTGATTAAGGTAAGAGGGGGTTCAATGAAAGGGGTGATGGTGAAGTAAATGCTGATTTTCAAATGTGATTTCATTCGATATACAACAATCTTCCTATTCATCTTTTATTTAATCCCATACTAAATTCCCAATCAATGTACAATAAAATTACGAGTGAATTAGCAACTATAGGCCTAGCCTACTTGTATAAAAAAGTATAATTATAAGAAAGGGAAGATTGTTTAATATTAGACTTTGAATATCCACAAAATTTAATCGTGCTAGCATCATTCATAAAAGCATGCTTTACTAAATATAACTATTATGATCCTCAAACAATTAGAGGATGGGTGGTTAAGTGTGCTTACAAGATTGCATGAAATTGTAGAACAGATTGCTAGCATATTGCAAGCACTGTATAGGCCTGAAATTTATCGAAACTTGAAACATCAGATAGTGACCAACAGCCATGTGCACATCCAAGCTCGTATGACAGGGGATATTATATTTGGTTAGTTATTTGTTTTGGCAATTTGTGCCGGGTCTAAGAGTCCAAGGCAGACAATAATCCTTTTCTCTCTGCATAAGAGAATCCTGAACTCGTTTGCTGGAGTCAAGAATCGAGAACGAGGTAAAGACTAGTAAGAATAGAAAACGAGGTAAAGACTAGAATGGTGATGGGGTGAATTGATGGAAATAAGGATGAAAATAGAAACAAGAGAGAGTGAGAAAAAGCAATGAAGACAATGAAAAATGAATCACGTAAAATCGACGAAAATTTGTTACAGTGACAGAATACCAAAGGGATCAGTTAAGTCACATTATTAAGTAAAATCCACATGGTTTGCAGATACAACACAATGGAATTCCATCCAGCTCGAAAGGGAATCACACTTTTATTGAGGTGCTCGGCAATCAAAGCGATTAAAGTAAACAGATATGATAATTTCGCTTCGGTAAACACTTTGGAAATGCGAATTTTGAGCCAATTTTGCGTGGTTCCGACTGAGACGATTACACTAAGTGGTTTAGAAAATTTCAAAATGATTGTCGTAATCTTCTCAATGAGAATTCGAAATGGAATTTCATTGATAATTGAGGATAAGGGGGCTGAAGACCAATATGAAACCATGAGGTATAGGATCCCCCTGCATAAGTATGGGCCAAACCAAATACGCCAACTTTAAGTGCCTGTTGCGTCTGGTTTCTATAAAGTCACCGGCTGTCGCTACCCGCCGCAACCCGTCTTTACCAGTTACTGGAGCTTTACTGGAAATACACAAAACGTCTTGTATTGACAGTTGGCCTCAAGTAAAGGCAGCCGACGACCGGGTATCTGAATTAGAAAAGGCTATAAGTCAGCGACAGTTGGCAAACAGCTGAGCAAATGCAGAACTTAGTGGAAACAAGTAGTCTAAAATCCTTGCAACATTTGGTGATAACGTGTCCCAGAATACCCTGGGCATTTTAAATACTGCAGTCACGCCAAACACAAGTTCATTTACGGTAACAACTGGTAGAGGTGGCAGCGATAGGTAGCAACAGTTAGCGACCTAACAAAACTGTTGTTAGACCCCGTTCACACTACCGTTTTCATTCGAAAACGGTATGAAATGATTCCGTTTTGGCTTTCCGTTTACACTGAAGCGTTTTCTAACCGGCATCAAATGAAAACGATTTTAAAAGCGGAACGATTTGAAAACGGTATGAGTCGTTTCAATGTAAACGCTCGAAAACCGAGCAGTTTCATGCAGCTTATCGGCCTCACTTCCAATCCGGCGTGAAACTGCTCCGTTTTCGAGTGTTTACACTGAAACAATTCATACCGGTTCAAAATCGTTCTCATTTGACGCCGGTTAGGAAAACGTCTCAGCGTAAACGGAAGGCCAAAATGGAATCATTTTATTCCATTTTCGAATGAAAACGGTATAGTGTAAGCGGGGTCTTAAACGTTGTAGCATGTGCTAATTAGAATACAAAATCAGTCAGAAGCTGGTTCTGAGTGCATAAAACAACAAACTGGTTCAAGATAGAAAGATGTTAAATATTTACAAAACTGTATTACTTCAATTGATTCCGAAGTTGAGTATTTGTTCGTTGGGCTTCATTACACTTTGATGTAATGTCCTGTTAAAGTAAATCCGAACATAAGTTTACTTATGGTACAGTCGGAAATGCGCAGAAACTTGAAAATAAATATGCTGATAAAAGGAAGTCAATGTTAAAACTATTCAGCTTTCTTCCAAAAATTCACATTATTTGTATTAAATTCCTCAAAGAGCAAGGATCAACGAAAATGTAAAATGTACATATATACAAATAATATAATCAAAGGTGTGATTGTGGCAAATACGATAGCAAAGATGTTGTAGGTCTGATAGAACTTAACAACTTTTTATTATAAGACTAACTTCTCTGATGATGGCTGTCTGTTTGTGCAGCCGAATATAAAATTGTAAAGTTTTAAGACAGCTGTAAAATTGTTGCTTCCTTGTTTGCCATAATAATATTTTTGATTTGTCACATAATGTACGAATTTTTATAGGCCTCAAAACTATTGATATGAATATCTATCCACGTGGGTTCTGCGGAATACAAACCTGCATTGTGTCATTCGCATTTTGCATTTCAGATAGGATGTTTTCGTATTCATGTGATTTGTCAGTCAATTGTCCTTCTAACAAGACTTTATCCCTCGATATATCATTTCTCTCATCTTTCAATCGTCGATTTTTATTTTGTAACTTCTCCAATTTTGCTTTTAACAGTTCGATTTCTTCTTGTAATTTTTCTTTAGAACTTTTTTCCTCTTGGAGTTCATTTTCAATTCTACAGCTCTCTGAACACATTTTGAAATTCTCAGAACTGACCTTTATCGGGCATAAAAGAAAATTCAACCGCAACAGGTATGACACAAGGCCCGAAACACTTGCAATGTATGATATATGTATACACAATTTAAACACATGATACAATGTATGCCTGTATGTCATCTATGAAGAGACTGGAACGGATGGATCGTTAAGTGATACAACAATCATATTTAAACAACATATAATCTTAAGATACTTTGCAAATTCAAAGGTTAATCATGGAAAACTATTGAAAGTAAATCCAATCACCATTTGTTTCCTTCTTTATCCTTATTAACTATGATAATTACTTTCTGTTATAACTAAATATGTGGTGACGATAACGATTATGATTTCAATGATAATATACATCACTATAGCAATGTCTCTTGGAAATATTAACCAATTAATTATAGAAATATCAACCAGTTGCTCATGGAAACATTGACAAAATTGTTCAACTTGTCCACGCAAATATTAACCAATTGTGCACCAAAATATCAACCAACCGCTCATGCAACTATTGACCAAATTGAAATTCTCTCCTTTCATACCGATAATAAAGAGATCAAAACATTTCCAAAAACAATATACCTTCTCATATGCTTCTTTCAAGAGCGCAGCCTCATTTTCGGCAACTTCTTTTCTCTCAGTCATCATTTCCAGCTTCATCTCTGCGACATACATTCGGTTCTCACTATCCCGAATCTTGTTTTCAAGGAGCTCTAAATTCAAATTCCGTTGTTCCTGTTCTTTCCGCCATTTTACGATGTTACCTTTAACACAGTCTATTGAATTCTTAAAAAACTCTGCCGAATCGAAGGGCATCATATTCTACAAACAAAATAACTTTGTTGTATGCCGCGGTTCTTCATTATGACAAATAAACAATTTGTTATCTCACGTTAGTCCTAATCTATCCCCTCTTAGACACAAATGGGGATCATTTTGAAACCTCTAAAGCACTAAAGCACCCCTACTACACAGAGTAATTCTTAGTTTCAAGAGCCAAGTTGTCTTGCAACCAGACAGTGAAGAAATTATGATTCAAATGGAATAGGAAACAACTGAAATATTACTGGAGGCTCGAATTACAAGGCTTCATGAAGGCATTTCAATTTAGTACATATCCTGCTTAAACTGCAAGTGTTGCTTGAGTGTAAATGTAACGCGAAAGTATTAAAAAATGGAAATTACAGAACTGCGAGGAGAGTAAAAATGCTGCTAAAAGGTATCGAATTTGTCATGAATAAACAAGAAATACTTATGATAACATTTATTTAAAAATAGGCCCACATAACAACCAACAAAAGTAAAGTAGATGTTTTTTCTTTCTTTGTGTTGTTAAGAATCTCTAAAGGTCCCAGGAGCTAGATGTCGGTAGATCCTAAATCTGCCAAACTTATTCATTCTGCAATCCGATCTATTTTTAGAAAAAGGGACTCCATCACCTGATATCTACCATCAATCAAGAAACACGTGTTATTGTCATTTTACACAGTGAAAAAGAGGCAACCATTCATAAAGAATTTATCTGCTTCTAGTATGTATTGAATGGCCTCTTCGTTACAATGATAACCAATAACCTTGCCACCTCGTTAGCTGGCATCTCTCTTCTCGAGTTTTGATGAAATCCTTATTCACTGTTATAACAAAGAATATTTTATAAAAATGCCTGTGAACGGAAGGTCTTCACCTCATTGAACAAAACACGAACCCACTATAATCAATGAACTTATGAACCCTTACTAGTCTTGCTAAGAACTAATAATTCTCTTCTTCCGATGATCGAAAATAAAGAAGATTTATTTAGCCTTTCATTTGTTCAAAATGCTGCTAAGCAAGTGCTTACATTGCTTCTCTAAGTATAACAGTACCAAATCCTCCTCATGTTTACCATATAATCAAGTTCGGTTTGCCAACAATTGTAAAGAGCACAGAAAATTTAAACACTGGTGCCTGTGGCAAGTAAAAGTCGTTGTTCTTAATCTTATGTAAGTGCGGGAGAGATCACAACAATTCAAATAGAACAAGGAGCTTGTTTGATAATAACCATTCAATTGAAGTATTCTAAATAGGCAAAAGAATTCGAGAAAAGGAAAAACGTTGCCTAGCAAGTAATATTAGCACAACAGGGGGCTAGGTCAAGCAAACTTTCGCAGATATTTAGTATGCATGCTGAAAGTTTGGTATGAGAAAGAACTGAATCCAATGTAATAACTCACCCTGTTCAGGATTTCCTCGCTGTTGTTCAAAATACACGAAGCTAAAAGTGAGAGTGTGAATTAATTACGTTGCATAATTACGCACTTTCATCGTCAAATTTGATGCTTTCAACTCTAATATGACGTATGAATTATCCAATTTTCCCGGCTTCGGATATTTCACATACAACTTGTAAACAATGGTTATCATTAGTGTCTGCTTTATATGAAATATATGCTGATGCAACATTTTTAACTCTTCAGTTGCCTAAATAATACAAATGACAAGAATACTACTGCTAAAGATTGCAAGATTCAATTGTTCTGACAGTTTCAGCACATGGGACAAGTGAAAATCAAATCTGCCTAAATACGGCGTTTCCAACACAAACTATTCAAGTACCATCTCAACTGAAACCAAGCAAAAACAAAACCAAAGCAACATGATAGACCACAAAAACTATCCTGAATAATTTTTCAAACGGAGAAAATAATGGAGATTTACCTGGTTTCGATGACATCGTATTAAAAACTGCTTATCACTGCTGTAACGAATGCAGCCATTTTATTGGATGCCGGCTGGCCAATGGCAAGATTTGCTACTTGCACGTGTACTAGTGGTGAACTTATTGCAGAAGAGATTGATTGTCAACATTCCAAGCAGGCCATTTCACAGCAGAAGCATAAACCTGACTGTACCACAGGCGTGACATCTACAGTCGAGACAGTCGACCGTATGGTCATCATGCATAAATTCCGTTAGTACATAAAAGATGACAAGGCCTGGCGCACTCCACCAAACCAAAAAATTACCATACTCATTATAAGTAAATAGATTGGCCATATGATAGTTGCCTGGTTAATTTACATGATGAAAAAACTCTCATGGACTCCTCTTACCTGTCACCCTCTAGGTCCTCTAGAGGACAAAGGGTCGGGTCTATTTTTCCTGCATAGTCTTCGAAGATTACAAAACAGATCCCCGTCATGGGAATTGATCATAGCAACGCAGAAGACGCAGTAAATGAGGCATTACCATGGTTATCTCCTCTCAGTTGATTGATAACTCTAGACTCAAAAGCATTAACATGTGAAGGGAATAACAAGGTCAAAAACAATGTCGAACTGTTGCAAAAGTCCTTGTCAATCAGATCACGAATAAAATGAAAACAGTGGTGTGAGACTATCCATACATATCTACTTACAAAAATTCTTAATATTTCAAACTTGAAGCAGACGTGCATTTCTTTCGACTAATTCATAACAATATATGTACCATGTCAGAGGAAGAGTTAAAAGCAGAGTGGATTTGAAATATCTTAATTTACAAATCTCATTCACATCCAACAGCACGCTAAACAAGCTAAGACTGAAATCAAACAAAACATTTTAAGAATGCAATGCCATATCGCCAGAACAATTTTCACCCCGTCCTACACTACTGCGAAGTCTGTGAGATATAATTCCCAAAAGATCTCTCTGCAAACAAGTGGAATTATTTGACATCTGACAGTAGGGTTGGATGAACCCAACACAGTCCTTTGGGAATTGCCTATTTCTCTTAATGACCCTGGCTCCCGTTTCAGTTAGGTAACTTCTTACGGAGAGCAAAGTAAAACACCCTTCTTGAGAGCACACAATAAAATAATATCAAACAGAACATCTTTGTTATGGCAATATGGCAAAATTCACGAAAACAAAGCGATGTTGTATTTAATACTAATATTGACAATTAACGCTAGCTCCACATCAACAACATGAATGAGATTATAAATAATCATTTATTGCTTCTCTTAGAACTAACAAAATTTGACATGCATAATTATCATTAAGGGTGGAAAATAAAGTGGCATAAATTTCTACTATAATTGTTGTTATGGGATTCTGGTTTCTAATTATATCTTAGGACTTGGTGAATAGGGGGATTCCCAGTTGTCCAACTGAGCATTCCAATTTTGACATTTTCCATTCGGAAAGGAGTCACGGAATACTTGATTACTTTCACGACTAAACAATTTCTAATCTGAACAATGAGAAATAAATTAAAAGATCCTGTCTAGTCATATCATTAGCTATTTTTTCCTGAGGGATGTAATTCTAAAGCTTCAAAACCCATGGTTCAATTATTGCAAATATTAAGAAAAGAAACCTACCCATATATGAGCAAAAATAAAACAGCAATTTGCGAAAACATGAAAAAGAATTTGGTAAAATAACCACAAAAAGCAGGGGAATTTTCAAATAAGGCAGTTGGTACACTTTGGTACTACCGGTCAGATAGGTAATTTAGCAAAGACATAAGATCAAGCTTTTGTTTCTGATAACAGTTTCTCAGATGTAGGAGCTTCTTCTAGGTCAACTTCCTTAGGCTCCTTTTCTGCTCTCTCCTTGCGACTGCCAAGTTTTCCTCTCTTTTTACGTTCAAGAACATGCAACATCAAGAAGACAGTCCAGATGGCACAAATAATTGCATATCCTCTAAACATATTTCTACCTCCAAAGTGCTTATAGATAATGCCACCTACCACACTTGAGAAGCCACCAGCAAATCCGAAGAAGACACCATTCATGATACCCATAAGTGTGGCTTGCATACCAGGAGGAGCAAGATCAGATGTGTGGTAAACTGTTGCATTCCAAAACAAAGCAAAGCAAACACTGTGGAGGAGCTGAAGTAACAGAATATACCAGGCGTTTTGAAGGAGGGAAAAGCCTGCAAAACGGATGACGTAGGTGGCAAATGCTAAGGTTACAGCAATCAAATTTCCTCTGAGGAACTTTATAACTGTGTTTGAAACTGGGAACATCATCACTTCAGTTGAGCACGCGACAAGAATGCTCAAACCCATGATGATCTTGGAGCCTTTCAAATCTTGAATGTAGAGAAACATGAAACCATACAAGAGGCCATTTGCAATACCCATGATCAAAACGGTGAAAAAGAAGAAAGTGACATTGAATTTTTTGAATGTTTTTATCAATCCCTTCATCAGATTTGGTTTCTTTGACTTCTCTTTCTTAATGAGGTCACTTTTTGATGAGTGACCAGACATGTCCAAGAAACAACAACTAATAAACAAGCAAATGTTGCTGCCAAGAAAAATGTAGAACATTGTAAAATAATTCGGTCCTTTACTCCCAGACAGCTCAATTCCCACACCAGATGCAAACGCAGCAAGGCCAAACCCAACAGCACCCCATAACCGTTGCTTTCCAAAGTCGGATGACCCTAGCTTCTCAATGGTATCAATTACCGAATTGTCAATCAGCAATGGAATACCGCCATCAAAAGCGCCAATTAATGCAAACCAAATCACCATAAGTAAGAATAACTTGTCCATGTCTACTTGGCTACATTTTGTCTTCTTTTTGTTGTTTGATGCTAAAGACTGCCTCGAAGATGGCACGCCTGTTGCAACTTGTTGTATGGGTGACTTGACGGAGTTCTCAGACTTATTTTGGGGCAGGAGGGCACTTGAATTCATAGCTGTCATCGTTGGCATTGCTGTTGAGAGCCCTTCATTGTTTTTCTCTGAATATGGCACCGTTCTATTCTGCAACTGTGTAGTTGCGACAAAACTTGTGGGTATTTTAGTTGTGAGGAGAAGATGGGGAGTAATAGACGTGGCTTGTATTGTATTGTTCTGATTACCTACGGCTGAATTGCCGCACGTGTCTGCCTGTTTCGGCAAAACAAGAGGCATCCAAGGTGCAGTAAATGTTAGAATGCTACTAAGAACAATTTGCAACAATAACATAAATCTGTACTTGCGTGTCTTGTCTGCCAAACCACCCCAAAGAGGACCACTGAAGAACTGTGCGAACAGTCTTGCACCAAGAACGAAGCCTGCTTGCTCTGCATTTAGGCCATATGCTGTCATAAACACGGTAATGTACGGAGTAACACTTGAATACGAAAAATAAAAGAAGAAGTAAGCAGCCTTAGCCGGCAGTAATGCTCTGTTGATGACTGGAAGCCGCATGCTGTTTAGTTACAATGTACTCAAAGTGTCTTCTCACTCTTACTTCCACGTCAGACCTTTTCAAATGACCTAAGCTATGCTAGCCTCTGACTTAGATATCGGCGAAGCTTGGCACGTCACGAGTTCTTTGTAATAGTATCCGCAGGCGCAAAGTCCAAATTTGGGATTGAATGGGAATCCCCCGATAAAGATCGCAGCTTATAGTAAAACCTACTGATGCTTGAGATTCTTGTTCCCTATATTTCATGTTTCTGCATGTTAACGTACTCTGGCTGTTGGCTTCCTGTTCACACTGAATTATTCCATCTCCTTAGAATATGACAAAAACATTTGATGAATCAGAATAAACATGATTTTGCAACACCTTCTTAGCAATTTCGAAATATGGTTTCCTCTAAGTGCCTTAAAACAGTCTAAAACCTTAATAATTAGTGTTTCTTCATTGCAAAGATCTACAACATTAATAGCTAGCAGTTGAAACAACGCCATGACACCGAAAATGCAAGCTACAGAAAACAACAAGAACCCATTATCCTTTTTTCGTTTTTCAGCCCAAGCCATTCTTTGTCTGCTGTAACTAGCTGCACAGAAATAGATTACACTCTTTTTCATAAGAACCAGTAAAATTGAGGCTCAGACTGCCTGTTTTTAATTTCTACAACATTTTGAGGCTGAATTATTGTTAATTTGTTCTTAAATTATCAAGGTGTAGGCAATTTGAATATCAGAAAATATACAAGAAAACATTGGATGTTTCACCAAGGGTATCTTATTTATGAAAATCAAAGAGGAGAGGTGACAAAGCTTTCAATCCTCCTCTGGCTAACAAGGAAATGAAATTTCATGTCAACAAGTTATTGCCCACATCTTTGTCCACAAATACATTTTACACTTCAGCTTCAGTTTGTTCTTAATTTGTTCTTAGTTTTAGTCCTAGAAACATGAAAAGGTTAAGAAAGTTTTAGTACTGGGCAAGAAATGTTTAAAATGTTTAAAATGTTTAAAATGTTAAAAAAAAATGTTAAAAAACGTGCATTTCTCCATTCGGTGGAAGAGATGCGAGATTGAGCTGTATATCTTGAAAGGCTGTTTGAGTTCCTCCATCTGAAGATTCGACTGTTGTCTCAAAAGTAACTGTTAGCATATTTATCATAAAAACAGTGCTAATCATGATGATTATGATGATGGGGATCACATGTTGGGTTGAGTGTTTGAATGTTTATGAATTATTAAGTCTATCGGTATGTCTATTAATCAAAGTTGGCTCACTCCTGTAGCTGTTCGTTGAAGTTTTTAGTTAATCACTAGCAAAGCACAGAGTCTTTTTTGGACTCACAGATTTAAAACCACATTTAATTCAACTTGCTTGTGTGAGCACTCAAGGGAACTGTCATTTCTTGCACGCAGATTGTTTGCGCTATTAGGTGATTCGGTCCAAACGCAGTTGAAACTCAATCTAAGCGCGGTCTGGATGTTTTGTCCTATTTTTAGATTAAGGAAAATGGATACTGAATAATGAAATGAAAGATGTTATAAGTATTGTTGGCTAGAACGATGTCAACCACTTGTGTCTGCTGGTCTGGAGGAACAAACACCTAGAGCATATGGTTCGTCACTTCGGCAATCAAACCATAGGCTACCATGTGAAGTTTCAGCATGACTCATCCACTATCTCTGAAAGTTATAAAATGTGACTTTTTTATTGTGCGTAGGTCATGTTACTTAAAATAAAGAAATGGATCAAAGCGAGTTGAGATCAAGTTGGAACTCCATTTCTTACAGGTCCAACGCCTGCCCTACGCTCTTGCCACCCTGCTTTGACAAGACACCACTTTGTAAATACAAAGATGTTATTTCGATTTCCCAATTCAATTCAATTATGTAGTTCAATTAAACATTTTCGCACAAAACAGACTTTTAAGCTTACTTTTAAATCTCAACCTGCCTTTCTTTCTTAATTGTTTCTTAATTTTTGACTGATTTGAGCCTCATGTTTCTTATATACTTGTTTCTTGTAAAAAAAACGTGTGCCTAACTAATTACGATCAAGCCAAGTTCTCATATGCAACGGTAGTTAGTTTTTCATTCACGCTCCTACGCAGTATACCCTCATAATCTGCAATCATATGCTTCCCCGTTGTGTAGTAAGATACCACTAGCATTACCAATTATCGCTTACCATGATAGTTCAATGCCATTGAAGGTAATTGAATACGTAACACGCTTGCAAATTTTAATCTTTTGATCTTTTATTGCAATTCAGTTTAACTGAATGTTTGTTGTTATTGAATGCTTATTTGTACATCTTCCTTTCTCGTGTTCCTCATTTCTTCTTCATCTCGAGTTTTTATATAAGAAACAAACTTTCTGCTTTCAGTCTGGATGTTTCTGAATATCTTGTCAAGTCCAGCCTGAAATGTTTCTTAAATGTTTTCGGAAATTCTTGAAGACGAATCGACAGTTCAATGTTACTATTGATTTCATGAACTTGAGTTTCATTGTCATGGAGTAAGCAAGCAAAGTGAAACACTTTAAATGACGAGTTTGTTTTCAGGTTAATTAAAACGTTTCTTGTTAGAGAAGTTTTCTCAATTTTACTTTTGAAGATCAATTTGAGCCTCATTTGCCAAATAGAACAATAGCCGCCATTACAAGATTTAATTTGCCAGCTTATGGGTGCAGCACGAGACCTCATATAATTACATGAGGTGTTGTAGCATTGCTGTGTCTGGTATGAAACACAATCGAATTAAAAAACAATCCTGATATATAGCATCAAAAATTAGGAGTTTTCAAAAATTGATGCTCGAATGCATGACAGGACAATGTTAATTGCAAATTTACACGACTTTTTAAATAAGAAACCAGTTTATGAGCAAACATAGACACGCAAAAATTTAAGAACTTTAAGTACTTTAGCTTATTTTAAAGAGTTAAGAAACTTTAGACATTTCTGTGCTATTTCAACGTTTGGGGCTTGCTAAATATATTTCCTCCACGGATGTAACAAGTGTCAACCAAAATAAATTGTTTGAGAAAGATATGAGAAAGATCCTTTGGTTAAGAGAAAGATTTTATGACAAATGGAACATTGGAACCATTACCTAGTTCAACGCAAAACTGAACCAATACCGTATCCTTTTCGAGGACCAAAGTGAAGATTATATAAAGTTTACCGAAATTAACGATATGGGTGTATGGTTGATTTAGATTTAGAGCCGCACCAACTTCTTTTGTTTGCTATCATGCTAATGGTTTGCTATATCCACTTGTTTTATATCGTTTTCAACGCAAATTTTTCATTAAATTAAGAAACTTTTAAGAAACTTTAGTACTAGGTCTTGAGCTAGGTTTCTTATAAAATTAAGCTGAGCCACCGAGATGGGGACAAGGAGGAAAATTGCCCCAGGGCCTCATAACTCACAATTGTTTAAGGTCTAGAGACCCTGAAAAAGTAAGACTTACAGAAATTGTCCTGTGGTAATACCCAGTTCCTAACATTTTCTGTTCGCTTCACTAGCAGGGAGCCCTGACATTTCCATTTTGTCCCAGGGCCTGGGAAATCTCTCTGCTGCCCTACAAGTATGTCCTGATAACTTTGTCGCATAATATGTCTGTTTAAAAAATACAATGAAAGTCAAACTTTAGCAAGAATCTGAGTCAGTGATTAGCTATAGATGAAATCTCTTGGATAATTTTCTACGTAAGGCTGAATCCAAAGGTCCAACATTCTCCAAAAGCCACATTCCACTTGCAAACAATAGCTTACGCAACTTACCCCAGCTTTAATACTATAAGCAGTTCTTTCCCATCACGGGACTTAGCTTTGAAATCTCAAATCTGTAATTACTTACATGATAATGAACTCAGATCCATTATGTAAGTATGCCGTGACAAGTTAGCAAGGATAAACGAATTATTACACCATCTTAATTGTAGTACTCTGCTGCACTTGTAGTATTTACCTCAATGATTTCAAATGTAAAGTGAATGCAAATTATTACCTGCAGAAAGCAAAAGGCAATATTTGTTGATCAAATTCAACAAATACTTATGACTTGGGCAGTCAATCTTGTAAATATCGAGAATGAATGTTTTGAAATCCAGGTTGCCTCATGGTAGCTTAACGCAAACTGCAAATCAAACTGAGACTGATGGGTTATACACTGACCAAATGATTTTATAAGTGATGATTACGTGAAGTAATCGATCATGGAAATACATCCGATCTATGAATGGAAAGTAACTGCTCATGAGGTGTATGTGGAATAGGATCGAGGCAGTGGAGAATTCCAATAGGCGACGGTAAAGAGTTAAAAAACTGTGAGTTAACTTGCCACGTTGTAAAAGAAATCTTTTATCTGGACGCAGCTAACCGCAGTACTCGTGATAGACACCTTCAGGGAAAATGGTTATGACCATGGTGGGAAATACGTTGCACTATTATTCAAAGAGGAGTAGATGTGACCTCATAATGAGATTTGATACGTTCGCGACAAAAATGAGAGTGACGAAGCTTCTAAAAACGTAGCAAGACCGCAATTGAATGTGACCTCATGTGAGTGAAAGATGATCATATCATATGACAAGAAGGAGGCTCACATAGATTTTCAATTCTAATACGTATCAGTAGGCCTCAGAGACTTGGCTTAATTTCCCAAAAAGCATGAGCTTCGTAAGAAGCTTTGCTCTTCTCACGTGGAACACATGTTTTATAGTTAGCTGGGAGATTTTGTTGGGAGATAGGAATCTTTTTAGTGAGAAATTACAATAAAATAACAGTAATATTCGGTGGTAAAATTGTAGATAAAGTATGCATGATGAAGTACATATATACATATATATATATATAATTCATGTTACAAATACTCAAATCTCAATGGAGAGCCTCTACTTGTCCTGTTTTTTATTTCAAAATGGTCAGGGCTAAAGTTAATATCATACCATAGGCATTAGATTTAATCTTTATTTAGATTGAGAGATTTAATTGACAACACAACTTATTAATGATAGATCGTTTAAAACCAGAACAGCAGATGAAAGTGCAATTTATGTTTAAGAGAAATCAAAGACAATTCTACGAGGAATATATGATTGGCACAACTGTGTGGCAATTTGTGTCACTCACTTAAAGTGATATCGCTTCACCTTTGCGAGTGTCTGTCTCTTTCGTTCAAAATCTGGGAATAGGTATTTATCAATCTTCTCCTCCTTTTAAAAATTATGTCCCCATTCTTTGCGATAGAAACCTTGATCAAGAATTCATATTTCTGAACAGAACAAAAAGAAACCGTGACAGACACTAAAGAAATTTATTGATATCTAATATTAACTGCTATTAGACAGTCATTTATAAACCTGATCTCTCATAGTTTGAATCAAAACAAATTGAGATGTATTATTAAAATGATGGTTAATAATTCGCTGATACAATGGTCCATAGTAACAATTACTGTAAATCCTCGAATTAGCCTCCCTGGAAGCTTATTTATTTTCGATGCTTTTTGGGTGGGGCTTATTCAAGGGGAGAGCTTATTCGAGGGGGAGCTTATAAAATCATTTGACATATGTCGCATAAAAAACTCATCATCAAAGCTCCTATTCTCCATAATAGTACAAGAACAGTCTAAATTTAAGCATTAGTCTTCATCAAAGTCTTCATCATCATCTGGGGTGGGGACTTATTCAAGGAAGCTTATTAACAATTTGAAGTTCTAGGCTGTGGGCTTATTCGAGGGGGCCTATTTGAGGATTTACGGTATATAGCAAATGTTTTTTAAGTTAAAATCAGGAATAGCATTTATATTTATCCACTGAATTTGTTGTCTGAGAATGAAGGGTGAATACAATTGATGGCACGGATGAAACTCTCTTTTTTATCTCTATTTATTTCAGCATTGAAGTCAAAACAAGTAACTAATCAATAACATGAAAAATCTGTTGGTACTACAGAACTTAACTATAGCACGAAAAAGCGGGAATATTCTTCTAGCACATTGAAAGCTTTTTTATCCGACACTCGTCAGAGTATGAAACGTCGGATAACGACCGAAAGTTGTTTTGGAATCAGTTTACAGACTCAAAACCCAGTCTTGTGCTAACAAAAAGAGTTCACTTTCTCACTTGGACTCTTCAAGTAAACAATGGTGAATATGTGCTAATTGGTCAATCATAGGGCCAAATACACGCATTGTTCATCATATCACGTGTACCCGCATCGGTTCACCTTTCGGTCGTTATTACGTTATTACGTTTCATACTCTGACGAGTGTCAGACGAAAGAAACTTTCAGTATGCTAAAAAAATGTGTCCCGCTTTTTCGTACGATAGTGATAAATAACAAGTAAACAATTAATATAGCAGATAAAATTCTCATGTTACATATGAATTATGTTCTCTCTCCTAAATTAACACAACCCCTGACATGTCAGTGGCTTAAACATGATGAACATGTGAACATTACTAAATTTGTACATAATCGACATGTAACACTTAACCAGTGGCTCTTATTGCAATATGTAAGCAGTTTGAAGTGGTACACGATTTGTTTTAAATAGGTGCTTTATAAGAAAGTAGTACTCGACTGTTCGAAGAAAATTTAGAAAGTTCAATCATGGATTCCTGAGACCTAAGAAAATTGATAAGTCAAATGCCTGGAAATTTCAAATATTCACGCAAGGCAATTGCTGCTTTTACTGAATTTGAATGGATTTCATGTTGTAATGTGTGTGATAGAGTATTTTGTTTGTCTAGTGCCAGTTCGTCTGTGTAAAATGTATTTTTGGATAACGATGCATACGCTTTCCAATAACATATGGACATGGAATGCCATTTCCTTGTTAGTCTGAGGAGAATTGACAGCTTTGTCACTTCTCCTCTTTGATTTTCGTAAATTAGATGCCCATAGTGAAACATCAAATGTTCTCTTGTGTATTGTCTAATGTTTAAATTGCCTGTATCCCAATAATTTAAGAACAAATTAACTATAATTCAGCCTCAAACTTTTGGAAAAAATAAGAACAGCCAGCCTGAGCCTCAATTTTACTGACTCGTATAAAAAGAGTGTACAGGTCTCTCTTATAAGAAACCAGTATATGAGAAACGTGAGGCTCGTATCAAGCAGAAATAAAGAAGCATTTAAGAAACAAAAGTACGCTGAGTAAACTTGACAGATCTATTTATGCGAGAAGATGTTTTGTTGAACTGGAAACAAAATTTAAACAATATCCTTCTCTCAAATGTTTTCAACTAAAGATTTTATTTCTCTTCTCGTAGCTCCCTTGGTGCTATAAGAAATTTCAAGAATTTTAAGAAAGATTTAAGAAGCATTTAAGGCTGGATTTGACAAAATATTAAGAAACATCCAGGCTGAAGAGAGAATGTTTGTTTCATAAAAAGAGCTTAGTCGTACTAAGAAAGTGTCAAGAAAGATTTAGTACTGAAGTCATGAAAAACCTAAGAAAGTTTAAGCACTGGACGAAAAAAACTTACAAAAAGAAACGTGTAATATTAGGAATGGTTGTAATCAAAACATTTATCATTGCTGAATGCAACCATGAATTCCCTTTAATTGTCGATTTCCATTATACTCCTGATGTTGGCTGTCATAAAGGTGAATATGATGACTATCAGGGATTACAGGGGATTTGCCTTGCCGTGAAAGACTGGATGGATAGGACGTGGCTTGAAATGAATGCCTCAAAAACAGAAAACATATACGTTGGCTCATTTTGTCAACTTGCAAAATATGAGAATGGAAACTTTGTAATGTGAGCGGAGAACCAGTTGAGAGGGATAATGTAGAAGAATACATTGGGGCCTACGTGGATAAGCAACTCAACATGCAAAAACATATATCAGAAATGTAGTCGAAAGGCAATATGAGGATTGTATAGATTGAAGGTAATTAGGAAAGTTTTAAAAGGCGAAGCTGCAGAAGCAATGACTGTGGATATATTAAAAAGCCCTGCCAAGACTATTCAAATGTAATTTCAATAGGCCTGCCAAAATGATCAGAAAATTAGCAGATTGCAAAGAGTGCAAGTGTTTGTAAAGAGAGAGTCATTTGTGATTAGATCATTCAATTTGATGGGACTTATATTATGGAATGAAGTTAGAATGAAACTATACCGTTTAGAAGTATAAGAATGTGATAGCATTAAGACAATTCAGTAAATGTTACAGACGTATCTTGTTACTAAATTTTAAATTGGCATTTCTGGTTCTTATTATTTCAATAATATGATTTTCAAAATGCTTTGACGCTTCTTATAAACAATATAACGACCTACTACGGGGGCTTGGAGGCTCGAGCCCTCCTGGGCAATGCCACGGAGGTGTTGCACTCGAGTCCTCTATACTTCACAACAGTTGGCCCACCAAATGTATATACTGCATACACAGTGAACCTGTGGTGTTACTTGAAATATTCAACATTGAGCCTCCCTCTGGAAAAATCAACACTCAGTGCTTGTGATAAGAAGCCTAGCTCAAGGCTCCGCCCTTAAATATCCTTTTTTAAACTTCTTTTGACTACATATTAATACTGACAGTTTCTTAATAGTTTCTTAATTTCAACTACACATCTAGCGTCCTACTAAAGCATAGAGACAAGAAACAAAGTTGATATTTGGAATTCCGCTACAAAAAGGTGCTAAATATAAAGTTGGTACATGTGATACATAGAATCTGAACTCTACAATGATTGGAACCGCTTCCTAAACCTTGGTTGTTTCCAGTCATGGAAAGATTCATGAGCTTGAAAAGTTCCCTGGTTAACCTTTAGAAGCATAAGTTCCATAAATGTTTTGGTTATCTACATGCAGAGATCTTATAAAATGGTTCATTAGGAGAAAACATGTGATGGTACAGAATGTACTTGGCAGGACCCAAGCTTTAATTACTCAAAAAATAGGTCAAACCAATTTGCGTGCAAGTATCTGTATATTTATATATTCATATAAATATAAATATAAATATAAATATAAATATAAATATTAAAATTATATATATATATATATATATATATATATATATATATATATATATATATATATATATATATATATATATATATATATATATATATATATATATATATATATATATATATATATATATATATATATATATATATATATATATATATATATATATAAATTTACAGCTGCGTTTACTAAGTGCATAAACTTAACATAGAATTATATATATAAATATAAATATATATATATATATATATATATATATATGCATGAAATGAAATACTTCAGAAATATATTTTCCTTTGTCCTAGCGGTTCTATTGATATCTTCTTCAGTACTGAAGAAAGTATATTTTTGAAGTATTTCATGTATATATTTTATTTTTTATTTACATATATACGCTTCTTTGTATGCATGTATATGTAAGAGAGACTCTTCGATCCCATTCTTAGCCTGTATGATACATGCAGGTCTCACAAAGTTTGTAATGCTGAATGTGTAAATACGAATGAACGAAGGATCATTTTGTCTACGCGACGCCACCAAGTTCTAGTAAATATCGGCACACTTGAAGTTGATGGTATTTTTCAATAGAATATTTAACAATCAAATTTGATTACTTTTTGATGTTCATATGCAAAATCGATAATTCCTCTTGATACCTAATATGACTTCTATCTAGCAACCAGCTCAATTCACAATAAATAAGCATCGTGTTTACACACCTGATTAAATATCTCTACCTATACATTCAATTTTGCTATAATAGATTAAAAATATTGTATTAATTTTGATGAGCCAAACAGTTGAATTCTTGTTGTTAGTTTTCTACAGAATTTAAGCGAGGATGAACCTGAAATGCTGTTAGAATCCAAGAGATCAATACAGAAGTCGGACTGACAAGACTCAGGTGTTGAGGTAAGGTAAAATAATATGTTTGTAAGTTTGGCCAGTAGAGCCATCGGTATTGGCAGAACTGATGGCATAATTAGCAAATAAAGCTACTGTAATGTCCAATGTGAAACGAAAGTCGTGGACCTTGTTTGCCTTTATTGAATTTCAGAATCGTATTGTCACTTTCTCGCACAACAGTATGTGTTACACCATGTAAAATCATACCATTAAAGGATAATAACTATGTTATTGACTTTTTCATCTTGTGGTTCAACTTTTCCCAGTTTGACATGATCTTCTTGTTCTTGTTTGTGTTTGATCGCATTATAATATCATGCAGTTCAAACGAAGAGGAAAGCCTGAGTCAAATTACAGTAAAATGCCAGTTACATCTTTTGCTTGAATTCATGAATCAGCCATAGGCTTTTAGAAGATATCTTCACGATAGAATTAATCACACTTTAGAAGATAGAATTAATCACACACCCCTTCTCTACTTGTCAGAAAATTTTACGGCTCAACCATCCACTTCGCATGGATGGGCTTTAGTTGTGTAAGGTTAAATTATAGCTTCCATTTGCTTTGTTGGTGCACCTTCTTTCTTTTTCTTCTTGACTTCTCCGGCAAAGCAGGCGACAAATTTCTTCTTCGTAAAGTATTTTGCCAATCCAATCACACTAAGATCGAGCAGCTGGAAAATGTGTCAATTTTGCAGGGACAGAGATAGCTTTAATATTTAGATTTCCAGGGGAGTATTTAGTTTGTCTGCATACTGTGTTTTGAATATGTTGCAAAGGGATAAATAACTAGAAATTTTATTTTTATCGTGCTCTTAGATTCTACTTGCATATTCTTTTTAAGAATAATACACTGTGCAGCGGGAAGAGATGGGACTTAAGCTTGGGTATCCGAATGCTAGAAACTTGAGTGAGGGAAAGGAAGTAGTGAAAATTAATTTAGCTTTAGTTTAATTCAGCAAGAATCTACCCTTTCGTTAAAATCACTAAAACAACATGATGCAAACATTAAACGGCCTAATGTACCAAAGTAAAGCGAAACCACATTTACCGGAGCTTACAGCCTTATGGTGAACTGCAACCTGAAACCTTTTATCTGCACCTTTTAATTCCATAACAGTCAATTTTTGAGGTAAACGATCAATGGTGCTAGTCTTTATTCCTATAATCCAAAATGTCCACTTAAGTTAGAGTTCTTTATCGAAACTAATTGCAGGCTAGTGGCAAAAAGAATTGAAAATTATTTCTCCTCTTTGTCTTGGATCACAGACTTGTCCCCTTTCCCCCAAATTCCTAAAGCAATCATTCAGCTGATAAGAGAAATTTCTCATCTCAATCACTAATCACTTTATACATCTTTGTTATTTACTCTAAGACAAATTTGCAAGTTTTACAAGACTCAGTATGGATGAAAGCAGTTATAAGCGATAATATGGATTAAAGAGCTGAACAATTCTATGAGCTTCAGCACTACCGTGCTTGAATTTATTAAATATCACATAGATTTTGAATTCAGAACTTCCTTCTAATTGACATCGGAAGTTCATTGTTGCTGGCTTACGCTACGTGATACAGTACCGTCTAATTCATTTTTTCATTGTAGCAAAGCTCAATGCGTCATTTCCGTTGACAGTTTGCTCGCCAAAGGATTGTATTAACCTTGTGGAATAGTTGGTGCATACTTGCTCAGATACCCACTAGACTTGTTGAAGTTGTTTTGCTTTGACCCTCATAGAAGCGTTTTCATGCAACTAAGGGATGCGTTATGAAGCAAAAAGTTAACTTTCTTCTCAGTATGAATCTTTCTCAACATGAAATAAACAACCTGAAAAGCTTGCTTGCAACAAAGGTTGGTCATTCCTGAGAAACATGTGCATAGGGTGTGGCATTGCTGACATTGCAGAAACTTCCGAATAAATTAAATGTTTTTTCTTGTGCAATATTGTAACATTTGATTTAATAGTGTTTTTGTTGCTTTTGACACTTAAATTGTCCAATAGAGAAATGAAGAATGATTTAGGCTACACTATAATCTGGCATCTTCCTTTGATAATAAGTTACCTGAAAATTAAATCAAATTTATGTATCCGCATTTGAGCATTTCTTATGTCCTATCTCAGCTCTCAAATGATAGTGGTCATCTGATAGAAAGCCCATCTAAGGGCATTCTAAACCAAGAATAATTATCCTTCATACATAGATCTAACTATTAACTTGGACAGCCATAAAGAGAATCAACAAATAGGACTCACAACTCATTAATTATCACATATTATCACAATAATATGATTACGTTTCATTGATAGGGTCAAAGTGATGCAAGATGAGCTGGCGTTATTTCAGTATATTCGTGATAGTTCATTAAACGATAGATCATTTGTCAGCAATTCTTCCTCTAACTTTCCCATTACAGCGAATATTTATCTTACCAAGTGTTTGAAAGAATACCTTTTGAGATACTGACTTCAACGGTTAAGGAAAGACTTCAGTCACAAAAAATATGGGTGACAGAAGTGAAACTTAAGGTATTAAAGATAAAATTGAAAGTTAAAAATGACAACACACAAAATTTGCCAGATTCAATGTTGTTTTCCGATAAATAACAATCTGCTATCCTGTTGTGTAACTTTTTTGTAACTTGATTTTCATGCACCTATTAAGGGGCGGAAACCAGGCTCACAACTGATTAAAGCATAAGTGAGTGCGAAGCTTGAGATATAATTGGTCCATAACTTGCTTGATCATGCCCATCAAATCGGCAGGAAAAGCCTTTTTACCTATTTATTGTGACTGCACCCATATTTATACCGATAGTTCGTGCAAGAAGTATGAAAAGACACTACATCGCCATTGTCAAATAAGAGTGCCTAGCTATATTGCTTAGCAACAGGCTCCATACCAAAAAGGATATAAAGTGCACTAGTATCTTAACCTGCGTCTTAAATGCTTCTGTGTTGTCTACTGTCACCAAATATGAGAACATAGTTCTAATAGGTTGGTTATTTATACTGTTATCAATAGAAAATATACATTTTGACTTTAAGGTTACGAATTGTTTCAGACCAGTAAACAAAGATGTAAGTTCACTATAGCACGAAAAAGCGGGAACATTCTTTTAGCATACTGACAGCTTTTTTCGTCCGACACTCGTCAGAGTATCAAACGTCGGATAACGACCGAAAGGTGAACTGAAATATATAGCCATATACGGGTGCACGTGATATGATGAATAATGCGTCTATTTGGTCCTATGGTTGGCCAATTAGCACATATTCACCATTGTTTACTTGAAGAGTCCAAGTGAGAAAATGAACTCTTTTTGTTTACACCAGACTGGGCTTTGAGTCTTAATGTAAACTGATTCCAAAACATTTAAGTGAAAGGACGATCTTGCTTGCCCAATGATGCGAAAATTATTGTATGTGTAAAAACTCTAATTCTAAAATGGGGAAAAGTGATTCGGCCATAGGACAACATCTCATCAATATCCAGAATGCGCCAAAACATATACAGACGATAATTTTCGCATCATTGGGCAAGCAAGATCGTCCTTTCACTTAAGTGTTTTGGAATCAGTTTACATTAAAAACTCAAAAATCCAGTCTTGTGTAAACAAAAAGAGTTCATTTTCTCACTTGGAGTCTTCAAGTAAACAATGTTGAATAAGTGCTAATTGGCCAACCATAGGACCAAATAGACGCATTATTCATCATATCTTTTGTATCCGCATCTGACTATAAATTGCAGTTCACCTTTCGGTTGTTATCCGACGTTTGATACTCTGACGAGTGTCGGACGAAACAAGTTTTCAGTATGCTAAAAGAATGTTCCCGCTTTTTCGTGCTATAGTGAAGTTCTGTAGTACCAACAGACTTTTCAAAGATTTAAGTGTACCTTCAGAACAACTAATACAAAAAGTGCAGGAATTATTTTTATTTAAACTCAGTTTTACCTATAAAAATGCGTTACCTATAAGAATTAAGTCCATAGTGACGAAGCCTTACCGCAAGACCCTAGGAAACCGTGCTACAAGGAAATTCACTTCTGCAAGTGCCCTTTCGTTTAGAGGGCGATTGACCGTATGATACGATCAGATAAGGTACCTTAGAGCTATCTCTCTTGACTTGTTTTATCTACAGAGTACCCGTCTTACCACTCTCCCGTTTGATTTGCAATAGTACGTACTAATAATGAAAAGGCCTAATCCATGGATACACAATACAATGTAATCGTTGTGGAAGCACTTCCTGTCGACATGAGTTACTCCAACGCAGTTCCATCGCTGGAAGGTATTCTTTTCCGTTGCACAACTGACTTATTTCCGTTGCACAAGTGAGTTACTTCCCCAAGGAAGTTCAGAAAACAATCATCAACTGAGGCAAACCAATAGTATCCATGTATTTCTTTATCATTGTATTGTCATCCAATGGCAACACGAATAAAGACAATAAACGATGATCGATGACCAATGAAATGGAGCTGAGAGACACTTTCATTTAACAGCAACCAGAAGACTCCTATTAGTACTCAGTAGTAATAGAAAATTTCTGGTTCCTGTCAGTCTCTTAAAGCTAGTGTTACACGGTGCAAATCTTCACGGCAAAATTGCTTCGCAATTGTTACTAAAGCGATTGCAAAGCGTTCTCATTTAGAGTCTTACACGTAGCAACGAATTTTGTAACTTGCCACAAGCTCTGCAACTTGCAACGGCTGACGCCACTTTTAGTGATAAAAATCTTTACTTGCACATGCGCCTAACATACGATTGCGTTGCAATTTGCAAAGATCGATCGATGTTACACAGTGCAATGGATGTAAAAATGCTGGCAATCGTTGCAAAAAGTAGAACAGAGTTCTACTTCAGGCAATTGTTGCGAGAGCAAAAAACTTGCGTTGCACAGCACAGAAAAGATAAGTTACACGGGGCAATCGGTCTGCAACTTGTATCGCAATTATGTTGCGACACAAGATGCAAACAAAATTGCGCCGTTTATTGTCTTTATTTGTGTTGTCATTGGACAGTACTGCTGGAAAACTTGCATTTTTAGTTGAGTGGTTATTCATGAAGTTTGAAATAATGATATTTAGATTTTTAGCTGAGTTATGTGCCTCAGGTGACACAGCCGGAATCCGCCCTTGGCTAGTGCTATATTTTCATTAAATTATTGATTTGCTTCCAGCTCTGAACTATAAGCAGTTCCATATTCATGAATCTAACAGCATGGTTAGTTGCAATAAATCATAACAAAACAGCAAACAGTAAAACGTAAAACACCTGACTAATTCTGCTTTGTGTAATTGATTTGTGTTTAGGGTTCTTCGTTGTTCTGTAATAAGATGGTTGTGATAGGGGAAATATTATAATATTGCGCTAAATGTTAATTGTTTCACATTGTAGTGCTAAGACTGTTCTCCTGTAACAATACATTTGCACATCTCCTATTAATACACAAGGAATCTTCGCAAACTGCAGAGGCCTGTTGGCCACTTTTGATCGTTCCTGACTGTGATACTCAAAACAAGAAGCAACAGCAGCAAGATAACACAGCGATCTCTGAATCATTAATGAGCTGTGTCTGCCAGCTTAACAAGGTTTTACTTCGAATATCTTGTTATTATTTTGACCTATTGCAAATCAAGTAGTCTGTTCTATTCATTTCTGGATTCTTATGAACGGATTGCCAATGGTCCGTCCATTGATCTCATATTCACCAGGGTCCATTTCAATTTTGAGGTAGGTTTATATTTGACTTTTGGATTTACTTCTATAAATTTCTATTCATTCAAGGTTACAGCTGCCTGTTGATATTTGCTGTTCAAGATTCAACATAATCAGCAAAGTAAACACTGGGATTTTGAATTTGAAGGCAGACCATACCCTGCTCAATCCAGTTTGGAAATTCAGAGCACCATGCCAAGGTCGCAGTTAAGATACACACAATTGACAGCACATTGTCTTCAACATTCATCAAGCTGTTTCATGTAAAATCCTCAACAAGCAACTGCATTCAGGGTGGCACCTGACCGGAATACAAAACCTCATTTATGCATTAACATTCATAACGATTAAACAAACGCTGAAGAAGAATTGGACCCAAGATTTACATTACATTACAGACAAAGGAGGAACCTGCCATTGGTTTTGAAAAGAGAGACGAAGATATCAAAATCCGGGATTTAATACGCAATTTCTGATTTGTTCTGGATGGATGTTACCTGGATACTCTTGATCTACATCTTAAATGTCACAACCAGCAAAAATGACGTCCCTTCTTCGGTGATTAAAAGTCAGCAAAAGGAAAATATTTTTCAAAGTCTTTCATATCATTGATACTTTATATGATAAAATTTGAAGAGGATCTGGACTAAGAAGGAAAACAGCAAAGAGTCTTGACAACAGCATTTAGGAAAAGAGTCGGTTTTTCTACTAAGGTGAGTCAGAGAAGTGAAGTGCAGCATTTTACAGAGTAGGATTTAAAATAGAATTCTATACTTGGAAAATCTCCTTAATTGGTTGTTTCATTAACATAGAAATTTGCTATGTGGTTGTCAGTTTAAACTGTTAAATAGAATTTCTGACCTTGTATTATACACTTTGTACTCAAGTTTTGACGTTCTTTGACATGGAATGTTAAAATGAGCTTGCTAATCTTCAGAAAGATAAAAAAGTTACAGATCGACCCTAATTGATTCTGGATTTAAGTAATTCAGTCAACGTTTAATCACGATGCCAGGTGGATGGATTTGATCTGATGACTTTCATCTCAACGCTTAAATGCCAGGAATTTCTCTCTTGGGCATTAATTAAGCAGTATTTCAAACATTCTCCACTTTGATTCAAAGACTTTCTCCAATCAGTCAGACTATGATTGTACGGACATTTGCAAATTTGCGAAAAGAAAAAGGTAATAGCTATTCTTTTTACTGCACAGATGGAAAAGTTTTCATTGTGGGATATAAAAAGTGTAATGAAAAGAACTATTTGTGAGGATTTACACTTCAAATTTAAGAGCAGCATTTCTATCGCTACATTTGATATAGCTCATTTGTTAAGTACAAAGTTTTCAGTTAAATGCCTCTCATTACCAATAGTGCCCCAAACCCTTCCAGAGCCTACTAAAACAAAAGATATTTAATTGATGTTATCACACATAAGCAGAATATTGTGAAAGGGACTCTATGCATTGCTAGAATTGAAATCATTTTCGTTTGTAACTCTTTCTCCCTGCTATCTAGTCTTGAACACAAATTGATAATTTCCGAGCAGCTCTTCGATAGCAAGTTGGAGCTAGGGATCGACAATGTCTGAAAATCAATAGGTAATAAACAAAGTAAACCAGACTTTGTTGTGCAAAATAGTTCAGTCGTAGACCATATGGGTCTATTGCAGCTCTACTTGTTCAAAACCTTAAAACGGGATATCTTTTATAAGGAACTTATAAATGGTGGGAAATTGACGAATGGGGGGGGGGGGTAGCAGCCACTTGTGTGGGTAATTAATCGCTGAATTGTCCCTTCGAATATTACTACTTCGCTTTGCAATGCGACATGAGAATCAAACAGATTTCAATGAGACAAAAACAGTCACAAATAACTTGACACACGACCAGTATATGGAGACAACTCAAGATTGACCTCTAAAACAATTTTAACGAAAAGGGCACTTGCTAGAGGAGTATTATGGGCTAAATAAAGGGGAAATTTAAGGGCCTGGTGGACAATTTCAACGCTTGGTTGCCTGTTAAAATATCTCCTATTTTGAAAGTAAATCAAAAGTGTTCCATATCACACATTAACATAAAACTTTCTCGTTGATTCTAATAAGACCCAATAGTAGCTACTCTTTGCAATGCAGATATACAGGGTCTCTCTGCTAAATTACTACAATCTATAGGTAGAAATCTCTAAGCAATTCCACACTTGTTTCCAACCTTTTGACTTTCCAGAGCTGATGCCGAGCATATTAAACTGCAATTCTAACAATTTTTGGATTTCAGATTCCTTCATTATTATGCTGATAAGATCGAATATTTTTAATTTCACCAAAAATTAAGAATCAGGATAACATTCATGTATAAACGAATAAGCTTTGTATTAACATCTTCTGACGTAGCAAAGTTGTATGCATGATAGTGTTTCACTGTTTATGAAATAGAGATCCACCAGGTGCCCTTAGCGAAAGTTTTCTCCGTGACGTAATCCCAAACTCATCTATATTGAATGAAGAAAGCATGTACGACGCTTCATATAGACAAGACACGGGACTTTTACATTTCTTATGGCTGAGGTGTAGTAGCAAGCGGACTGAAAGGAACATGTGCAAGGATCGTGACAAAATGACTTTCACAATTTTACACAGATTTCCAATCGTATGTATTTTTCATTGCAATTTTCACAAGTTTTATTCCTAGCTATGGCTGTTTCGTGCATTATGTGAAAGACCTTTGAACCTGGAAATAATTCTGATACATAAATAGGTTTTTAGCAACGGTACTATTATATCACTCTTGTAACGGTATGATGTTTTGGTACGACTGCATTAATCAATATATATATATATATATATATATATATATATATATATATATATATATATATATATATATATATATATATATAAATTATTTATATATATATATATATATATATAAATAAATATATATATAAATAAATAAATATAAATATATATAAATAAATATATATATATACATATATGTAGAACTGTGAATAAGGATGGAAAGAAATCCAGAAACATTGTAGCAACTGTAGATTTCATGTCTCTAATCATCAGGCTACAGACAAGATACACACCTTTCTTGCATGCATCGTGTATGAAGCATGGTCATTGGAAACATGGAAACATATAACTTAAAGTTGCTATAACGCAGTCCTGACTTCTCTTCGTTTCTTTATGTACATATACATTATTATTTAATGTTGACATAAGCTGAAAAGTTCATTTCTTATTTTATATTTTTACATCATGGATTTTCTGCAACTCAAAGATATTCTTGGTCATCTTTATAGAAATTGGTTTCTGTTCTTTTAGAAAGATAATTTTCAGATCGTGTTGATAACCTCTGATATATCAGTTGGCAGCATGTCGCACAATTTGGACACTTGAAAATTTAGATTTTCCTAGAGGACTTTGTGCTTATTTTTGTTTCAAAATTCTTCCCTGCAAACAGCCATCAGCGCTATGTTGTATTAACTATCTTCTATCATATTTCCATCTAACCTGCCCAAAGTCAACACCTTTTGAACTACCTTTGAAATAGTTGCCCAATATTTTGGCAAACGTGATAATTATTTCTCTTCTGTTTACTTCCTTTATTGCATGTCCATTAGCATTGATTATCCCTTGGTAACTCTGTATGAATAATTTCTGTACACAACGATTTCGCCCATTCTTAACAGAAACTTTACGATTCCCACCTGTCGACATTAGAAGATAAAGATAAATGTTTTTGCTATTACTATGCAGTACCATGAATGAGGAGCAGTTGACAATTTGATGGAATAAGTTGTTAATGTTCTTATTCAGCTTCTCCCTTCATAGCCAGAGTTATGTATAGTTAATATAAGCTGAGAAGCGGCACAAAAATTCCCTTAGCGATCAGATCGTAGCTTGCACGCAATTATAGTAATGGGAGTGTTTCTTGACTTTCAAGGAATTTAAGAACGGCATAATAGCAGAACATAATCAAGGATTGAGGTTGAATACATGACTACCATATCTTGCTATATGCATTGGGCAGTGACAGCAGTACTTCATAGACTCATAACTTGACAAATTTTTGAGATGAATGAGTTTTTGATAGGGATCAGAACATTGAAGCTCAGACTTTTGCCAAAAACTAAGAACAGCATAAATTCATCCTTTGCTTATAGTTAATAGAAATTTAAAGCAGATAGGGGCATGAAATTTTGCATATAAGATTATAGTTTGTGAGAAAAAAATTCATGCCTATGATTATTACTATACGGTAAAAGTGAAATTTTGTATGTGAAATTTTAATCGTTAAATAAAAAATTGCTTTGAAGCTAGCGAGGATGGCCAGAAGTTCCTGAAAGCTTTTTATTTGACGCTCTTTAGAGTATAAAATGTCTGAGTGTAAAAACGAGGTCCTTTTGTCTATAGACCTATAGGAAAACAGGAGTTCGATTTCACTCTCAGATTCTTCTAACAGACTGGCTTATTCGCAGAATCTATTAAATAGTTTGTACAGATAGATCTACAACTGGATACATAGTTTTCCAGGATCATTTCGATCATCATGATGACGTCTTATACTCTGAGCAGCGTCAGATAAATATGCACACAAGAAGGAAGCTGTAGGTAAACGTGCTTTTTCAAAGAAAAATTGCACTACAAAGAGTGATTATGAAATGCAGCAGGTTTACACTCACTGTAAGTTTCAGATTAAGATACGTAGAGCATAATCACGAATGAAAAAACGCAGAAGGATATAAACACATGGCTTAAGACTTAGACTTTCTTAACGAAAGCAACGTGTAAGGACTCTGAGCCTGATGTCAGTACCAGGGGGTGAGATTTTTTATCAGATGAAACATTTCCAAATCAATCGATAGTCTTGGAACGACTGAAGGCACTGCAAACGATAAATTGTGTAATCTAATGGGCTTAGCTTCTGGCAAAGAAAGACTTCACAATGGGATTTTTTGAAATACTTAGCCAAGTAAATAATAATTCTACATTTTCAACAAAAAGAAAGATCCTCTGGCAATTGATGATTCTCAAAGCTGTAATAGAAGCTCGTTAAATCTTGTTATCGGCATTTCCCACTCTTAAACTAGCTAATTCAAGGAAGACATGGACAAGACAGCTAAAATAACTTATCAGACGATATGAATTTTCCTTGCTAGAGGCGTGGTCAACAACTTCAAGTCAAACTGTTAAATACATGAAAGTCAGAAGCAGTTTTCCAGACTCTTCAGATGAATGGGTGTGAGATTGGAAGGTGTCAATGAAATGCGGGAAAGTAGTCGACAGTTTGTTTGCTCCTGAGTCAAAGAACGAATTTCCTGCCATGGTACAGGCAAATACATAAACCATGATGTATACACTGAAAATGGTTTATATGACGAAATTATGATACTAAATGTCATACCAGACAAGTATCTTTGTAATAGAGATCCACTCCATGTAACAAGGCACATCTCACTCCAGTTTCGTAAAGATGTTCTTTTATTTGTTCAACATTAAGGAACTTAGAGAGAAATTAATCAAATGGATTTAAACGAACAGGGATTGAAAAACATCTACTTTAAACTGTATCTATAGTGATGCCTAAATGAAAGTCTATCTAATTACGCTCAGAGAGAACAAGCCACAAAATTTATCACTAATTGCATGCACTGGTAAAAATACTATGCCTTTGAGACCGCATGTGCTGCATGGCAGAGGATCGATCTTCCCTGCGTAGTCATGTATCTAATCACGAGAAAGAGAAGAGGTGTACAAGATAGTTTTGGTCAATGTATGATTAAATGTGGTGTCTCAGATTCATCTGTTTTTTGTTGGATTAAAGTATTAGAGCTGCGGTTCTCATCAAAGGTGGGGACTAGATCGCCCAATGCCATTTTTGAACAGAATGTAGCACATTTTATGTCTTTAATCCTCATTTTTAATGGTGATAGGTAAAGATGTTATGAATAAAAGAACATCCTTTTGTTTTCTTTTTTGACTAATAATTTGAATAAGTAACTCAAGCTCTAACTTATCCTTCTTTATTCCTGGAAGAATCGTTTCAAAATTGGCAAGTGTCTGGTATTTTCAAGTGAGGCAAAACTGACATACTGCGTCATTCACGATTCTTGGCTTCAAAGATAATGTCTCTCATACAGAAGTATATTTTTTGAGGAAAATTGTTTCATTTGATTTTTCATATGCTAGATGATCTAATATAGTACTTTGAGGAGAGTGTTGTCGAAGCAGATTAAAAGAAGTTAAATCTACTTTTATAAAAATTAGGTGTTTCTAAACGTGTTCAAATGGATTTATGGCTAAAATATTGATTGTTGTAGATACAAATGAAGTTAGTTCAAACTGCAATCTGAGATGGCAAGCAAAATGCCGACTACAACAACAGTTCCTAGCAAACCACTCGCAATGGCATACGTATTCTATAATGGGACGCTAATGAAGATGGTTCAAAACAAAGAAAATGGAAGCTCACCTAACTACACCAGCAGTACAACTGCTCCGTCTGGTACTGTCAACAATAATGGGATGACCGTGTTTAGTATAATCCTAATTGCAATGTACATCCCTTTCTTGTTGGTGGCAGCATTTGGAAACATCACAGTCATCATAGTTCGGCTGAAGAAGTTCAAGCAGAGCGGTTTGTCGGCCTATAAGCAATTGATATGCCATTTATCATTGGCTGATATCATTTATGCAACCGCTATACCCTTGGACATCTATCAACGGATAAGTAAGCAGCATTGGATTGAGCATAGTAGTGTCTGCAAAATCCTAACAACCACCCAATCTGCTTCACTTACAGCTTCTGTTTGCATCCTTACAACAATGGCCTTTGAGAGATTTCAAGGAATCTCCAACCCACTTGCTCATCGTTGGTCCACCAAAAAGGTATTGAATGATAAATTACGTGAAAAGCCTGTTGGTACTACAGAACTTCACCATAGCACGAAAAAGCGAGAACATTCTTTTAGCATATTGAAAGCCTTTTGAAAGATTTTTTATGCTAGAAGAATGCCCCCGCCTTTTCGTGCTGTAGTAAAATGATAAATTAATTCACTTTCAATTCGGATGGAGGAAAATTATCTTTCTCAATAATATACGGCCGTGTGACTTCATCTGCTTCATCTCATTGGGAGTGCACTAACCTAATTGCGATATATTATTAACTTTAATAATGCTATTTAAATATCTATAATTATTTTAAAAACTAGTTCTGCATATCAGTAAAAATGTTTTCTCGAAACTCGAAATAATTTTAATGACATAATAGTTTAAGAATACAATAATGTATTCAGCAATGTTTCCTCGATTTAAATCCATAATTATTCACAATCTACAGGTTAGTCTTCTTGTGTTGGCAATATGGGGATACAGTTATGCAAATTTCATCCCATACGCTATGGCACTGGATGTCCAAGAAAACATTTGCCATGACTTTACTTACCCTCATCCTCAGTTTGCAAAGTGGTACACGCTGTATCAGTTCCTATCGACATGGTTACTGCCTGTCTTCCTTATAATCTTCTTTCATTTTGGCATGGTTTTCAAAGTTGTCAAACATCGTAAGACAATCAAACGGAGTACCTATCGCTCCCCAGCTGACAATGGAAACTCTACTAAGCGCAGACAGAAGCCCAAGCGAAAGATGGTGAGAATTCTAGTTGTTATCGTCACCCTCTTTGCACTTCTTACTCTCCCAGTTCACATTTGGTATCTATGGTACGAGTTCAGTGATAGATCCGTTACAGAGAACTACAGTTTGGAAGTGGTTGAGATTTTTGCATCACTGGTGTACATGCACAGCGCTGTTAATCCTATAATTTACAGCATTATGGATAGAAGTTTCAGGGAAGATGTTAAAAGCATGCTTCACCCCACACCTCCAACCATGGAGTTATACCCCATGCGCGTAATAAATGGGGCTACTCAAGAAAGCTTCGAACGTTAAATCAAGTCTATCGACGTTTTTATCCAGTTTACCTATAAAAACTCTTTTTACTTTAGAGATATTCTTCCTGGCTTTATCTATTTCATGTAGCATTCACTTGTTATGTTTTAAACCATGCTCTTACATCTTAGGGAATTTTTGTCTGTAAGACTGATATTTATCACATATTCAAAATGTTTATTTGTACAGTAGTAGCGCGCATATCAGAATCTGACTATTGCGACTTAGCCTCAACAGGATCTTATGTAAATGGTACTCGAAGCAGCGTTAGGCTACTAAGGTTCTTAAAGTAGGTTCTTAAATGTTTACACCGATTTCATCTCTGTTTACTATATACTATATACTATATACTATATACTATATACTATATACTATATACTATATACTATATACCATATACCATATACTATATACTATATACTATATACTATATACTATATACTATATACTATATACTATATACTATATACTATATACTATATACTATATACTATATACTATATACTATATACTATACACTATATATATAAACATATAACATAGTAATTAACCTTGGAAGAAAGTGCTATAAGTCACATTCAAATAGATGATGATCTTAATTACACAATTTCTATCTATACACTTTTACTCCAACCCCACTGATAACAAAGTAGCTTAAAATGTTAGCCTAATAGGTTCTTAAACCCATGGTTCTTATAAGCATCTTCTTGCTGCATTGTAAATATTTAAAATGATTCTAGCTCACTGAAGTTTAAATGAGAGGCATAGAAGTGCCTGCGAAAGTTATCAAATTGCAATTTGAGAATCATCCTTGTTAACTAATGAACAATGTTATCCAAAGTATTGATGTAAAATGAGTTTATGATGGCAAATATTCAAACGGACCGTTTGTCTCTTATATTCTGCTTAGCGAAATTACCAGCGTCAATATGCACTTCAAAAAGCAGTTTTTTAATATCAATAGACAACATGCAAGATTGATTCTGGACTTCTCTGAATGTTCAAGCTTAATATCCTGCCAGCAACTGTTTTAATATTTGCTAGGTCGTCCCACATAGCAATCCAACTCAATTTTGTAAGCAAAAACGCACTAAAGACAAGACAAAGTATTGATCTGTACATCAATCGGTTTCGCAGATGTTTTGAACACATCCATTTGTTGCGTCGTGTCTGCTAAATATGCAAGTATCTTTGAGAACGTACCGTTTTGAAAACAGCGGCGTGCTGAATGATTTTGAGTGGGGAGGGGGTATAGCAATTGGAATCTACCGACGAGATTTAATCAAGGTCACGATCGGTATATCAAAGCACAAATTGCAACAACGTCTGTTGCCCCAAACACATCTCTACTTTCCGGCACACTTCTGTATCCTAGAGCCTCTTTCTGTGTAACATATAGAAGCCTTCTTAATGGAGAAATAATTTGTTAGTTTGAAATCATCTATGGTTATTAATATTGTGTTATTAACATACATTACAAGTGTCTCTTTTTCTTGCATTTGAACACCAGAGTCTCTGACTAAATAATTCATTTTTGGATTTAAGCTGACCACAAACGTCGACAAGGAATTGAATGACAGAACTCAGAAAATTTAACGACAATTCAGTATTACGTTATCTGCCTCTCTTCCTGAATTGAAATCATCATCATCATGATCATCCTCATATTCATCATCGATATTATTATTAATATTATTATCATTATCATAAACTATTTGAGGAGCAAAACTATTCTTAAGAAAAAGGCTAAAATCAGTCCAAGTTCAGCAAATTCTGTTTCACATAAGTATATGTAGATATGTTTGGTATGAAATATTCCGTGATTATCTCAAAGGCAGTAAAGAAGATAAAATCAGAGATGGTAAGACAGGGATATAGGTTTGGAGAAAGTAAACTGCGCTACTCGGACGACAGAACCATACACGTAAATTTGATACTGGAGAGAGAAACGTTCATGGCAAATATCTTGGTCTGCCAATTCGAACGCAAAACACAACGATTTTCTAGATAAGAAAAATCGAACTTTCTGATGCAATGACTCAAGCCTGACGATGCAAACAAAAGAAAATGATTTCATGTTTCAGCTACAATCATTATTAAAGATGGACATTGAGAAGGACTTCGTTCCAAAGAGGAAATCAACTAAAGATCAGCATGAAAGTAAGCACATTTGTTATAAATGCATATGAATTTCACTTTCATTGTAGGCAATTTTGCCTTAGCACTATCATATACTTTTAAATTTGACCGGCCGCAGTAACACGATGAATCTTTGCTAAATAGCCATTAAATAATCATTAGTTATAAAGAGCGGCATTGGAGATATGTTGATGACTTTATTGAAGGTGAAGATTAAATCATAAGACCTGCTGCTCCTGGTGTTCAGATGCAACCCCTCTGATTATGTCAAGCTTCCGGCCATAAGATCTGATTTTATCCGAAACAAACAATACTAACATTATAGTCCGCTATCCAATCTATGGCAATTCACAGTGGCTGGTAAACGATACTAAATTCAGGCTGTCTTTCTTCAATAGCTATGAAACCTAGAGTTACACAATGGTCCAATTTTCTAGAAGCTTGGGCATAAAAAGTACCTCTAGCTGATTAACTAATAGAGGGTATAGCTATAAAGATAATTTATTTGCACAGAAATGACTAACTTACATTGATGTGGACATATCTTACATCATTACCAATAATCGAAAGAAGCTTTATGTATCGTCTATGGTAATGATGAACAAACTCCTCTAGTAGGGCTGCATTTAATAGGATTTAGATGAACGCGAGCCATTAGATAGCAACAAAAATTATGTAAATATTTCTCCTATATCGTTAAACATGACGATATAATGAGATAAGAGGACTTCTACGAAAACCTTTTGAACTCATGTTTATGCTAAATAGGAGAGTAAATAATAAATTAACTGAAGCTTATTTCGAGGGAAAAATCTCATTATTTGAAACTGAATTGAAATCATTTGAAAATGTACTGCCGTCCGGATATTTAAATAAGTAGATGCAGTTGGGTTGCTGCCTTTTAGTTTGTGTAATCAATAGAGTATTGGATCAAAATCGAGGGATAAAACAGCTAACCGTCAATTTGGCCTGCAGATCGATGTCGCAATACAGTTCATGTTAAGTCACCACCAGCTGCTGTTATTATCAGAAGACTTAAGGTCGACATTGGCTCTTCAGCAACAGATGAATCGCTTAGGATCCCTTATCTAAGGACATACTAATTGATTCTTTGGATGAAAAAGTCTACAATCTAAAGTAGAACTGTTTGCTTCACAAAGTCAGCTGTAAATTCAATTGTATACAGTAAAGAAAGGCTATTAATGCAAAAGCAGTAGACAGTTAAAATTAAGCCATGATAATTGACTGTCCACTCCAGGATCATGGACTTGCAATAAGTACGCACTATCAACTGTAAAACAGAGCATGTTGCACATTATCTTGTCGTGCAATTCAGGGTTTTCTGCTTATTCTTGGAGACCAATGCTCCTTCGTAGAGGAACGGAGTGTGCAAATTGTGACTTTTGCTCCTACATATATCTGTGAAACTTCTGCTACATCACAAGCTTTAAACAAACCAGTGGTCATTAGCTTTTTTTGCTGTTTATTAATTTGCATGCTCATGGTGTTACTTAATAATTAAAAACATAGGAACTCTAATTTTGCTTTGAAAAGGTCTTCATATAAGAACATAATATACATGGTATCAAACGAAATTTCAAATTACTCTGCGTAATTTTAGTATCTGACCTATCCATTCCCCGGTTGTTAAAATTGCTTGTTCTTTTCAAAAGACAGATCTCGTAAATTAATGTTGACTGACAGTTGCATATATTCTGCTGTGTAAGGAAATATAATAGTCTTAGAAGTGAGAGTTTCTCAACATATGGAAATGCTTCCGTTACTTTTCAATCTCTTTTGGTCTGAAGTTCAGCAGATATTTCTTCATCATGTTGCTTTTATTGCTATGAAGACATATTAGTTTCGTCTATCTTTCGTCGTCTATCATTGTCAAGACATACTATTGAAACGGTTGTCTGACTTTTCATTGTAAATATTCCAGAAGTCAGAATTTTATCCTACACTATCTAGATGCTTGTGAAGGTTTACTCTGGGTGAAGATGTATGATGATAAGAGAGTCTCAGAAGCTGAGAGAATTAATCAAGAGCTTCTTGATAACTACCCAGAAGAATACCGAAATTTCAGGAACAAACTGTTATTGGACATTCAGCCCAAACTTGAAGCTGAATTTGAAAGAGAAAAGAAAATCCACAACAACAGGATCAACGAAATTTACGAAACTATGCTCCATAAAGAAAGGGAAAGTCTGATAAAGAATCTTGATCAAAATATGGCGGATGAGGTTAAAAGAACAATGATAAAAGAGCTGAAATATGCAGAGAGAAGAAAGAAGGCTGAATGTAAAAGAGCGTATGCCAAAATTAAGAATGATGTAATTAGAGCAAAGAACGAAGGAATAAAGGTAATTGAAATTGCGTGCTCGTGCGCCTGAATGTATGTTTTTATGTGTGTACCTATGCATGTGTGTATGAGTATATCACAAGACGCTTTATTTCTTTTGCAAATCTCATGCAATATATTGCTAACGAGCAAAGAGTGTGATGGTAAATGACACATAGTCAGTGCCACATAAAAAACCGTTAGGAAGTGTAATCCCTCTGTGTTGATAATTCATTTACTTTGGTGAACTCTGAGTGTTTTCATCTGGAATTGTAACTTTGACTGTTCTAAATGGCAATTGGTATTTGAAAATTACATTCGTTTTCAATCAGATCTGCCTACATTGTGGTGAATATGATGTGCATCATGGTTGTGAATGTAATGAAGCATTCTATTGCGACAAAACTTGCCTTGAGGAGCACACTTGGATTCATAACAAACTATGCTCTTTAAAAGGAACTTAAGCTCGTCATGCCTAATAAACGGTATCATATAAGAATTCGTTTCCAATGTATACTAATTCTCTCGTTATTATAAAATAGTTCAAACTTACCTGTTCTTTACCCTTGAGAGTCTTGCTGAACTATATAACTGTGGTGGTAAGAGGGAGCGGTATTTCAATGGAGATACTTTCTGGAATTTGGCCACAAATAAGGTTTTCTGCATAGGTCTCAACCTCATATTCCAGTAAAGATGCTTTTAGCTAACCGAAGGTTCATCTTCAGAGCAAAGAGAAGAAAACCTAAAAGGAGCTGGAATATCAAGGGGCTTGAAGGAGCTGAGCTGTGTGCAATAAACAACTGCATTAAACAAAAGAAAGGAACAAAAGGAGAATAAAGTAACCAAATCGCATATGGCGTAGCAATCGCTAATTAAATTCTTCAGGGAGGTTCATTAATTTTGAGGTCAGCCATCTGGAAACTATATTTCTATGGATTGATAAATTCTCAAATGTACCCTTTTCGCTGGTTATGGTGTCCCAGGTGAATTGCTCAAACCTACTTTTTCTGGCAATGGTTGGAAATTAAACTAAACCAGCTTGAGGTATACTTTAGTAGAGTCACAAGTACAGTGAATTAATTTGAGAAGAAAATGGATTACCTTTGCTTGTTCTCAATCGGATTGGTCAGTTGTCAGTATAGATGAAACTACTTTTCCATTGTGAGAAAATTCAATAGAGTGTTCTCTTAACCCAGTGCTGAAAGTATGGCAGCCTCTGGGCTGATTGCTTTCCAACACACGATAAATGCCATTGAAGCAGTGGGTAAACTATCGAACTATTGAAGCTTAGATAGTTTCAAGGAAACACTGTCAGATGCAAAAATCATGATCTTAGGTATGCAAAACAAAGTAAAATCATCGAATTCGAATGAACAGCCAAATAAATGTGCTCCACAAGGAGGAAGGTTACTAGAAACTGTTTCAAGATTACTGGGACCTTTTCTTTCAAACATAGGTATAAATATGTTAGGACAAAACTATAGCAGATGATGAGGAAATTTTCGTATTTTTTTTACTTCTAATTAAAATCATATCAACAAGGTCAAAAACACCCCTTAAAAATCTATACAAAGAAAGTTTAAACTGTATATATGATTAGAATAGAACGTTTAGAAGGGCTCTTCAATAATTATGGCACGAGCAAAGTGTCCTAGCAAACAGCCAAAGGTAAGCCGCAACAGACCGTATGTTTCAACTCTTAACATCCGTTAATAATGAAATATAAAGCGGTCAAGGTAAAAAGCCTCAGCTGCGAGGCAGCTTATCATCTCATTCCAAAAACCAAAACAATCGTATTTATAATAGTATAACCAGCAATGCAGTAAATGTGCCAATGAACAACTCCTGCGACAATCTTGCTTTTACTAGAGGTGCCTCAAGGATCCATCTATGCTCTTATTCTATCCTATATCTTTACATTACAGGCCTTTTGTATTGCATCAAAGACCTGTTGTATTTCAATTATGTAGATGAAGATGCTCTAGTGTATACTTCAAGTAGCCTACCACAGCCAGAAGATACTGTAGCATAAGATGCCAGGATTATTTTATATGACTTCAAAACATTATTTGATGGAAATCTCAACAATGGGCTAAGCCTCCACTTTCAAATGTATGATCTTTCCAAAACAGAAACCTCATCAAACCGATTAAAACGCTACAAAAATCAATCGAAGAAAACGCTATAACTTTTATAATTCCTAAGGCCATTAATGTAGCACTAAACCGCGATCAAATCACAGTTTTTTAGACATTAACTTACGTATTTGTTTGAGATGGGGGCACCACTGATCTAGGCTATTGTTGTGAACTTGACATTTTAACTGGCATGCTTATAATTAACTCCCTTCAAATTTTCCATTGGTCCATAATTGGAGTCAGTGGTGTCCCCAACTCCTTTGTTTATTTCAGTTATTCAGTTATTTATTTATTTATTTTTTTATACCTGAGCACGTATACCACGATGTGGTCCTGCTCAGTAGTGCCGAAGCACGAACAAGCGGGAACATTCTTTTAGCATACTGAAAGCTTTTTTGCCCAACACTCGTCAGAGTAAAAAAGCTTTCAGTTTGCTAAAAGAGAGTTCCCACTTTTCGTGCTATAGTGAAGTTCTGCAGTACCAACAGATTTTTCTTGGCTCTGCTTAGAAAAAGAGAATCATCTAAAAGTTGATTTTTTTTCACGTAAAGTATTGTCCTTTAGTTTGTTTTTTCGCTGTTTTTACCAAGTAAAATCCGTAGATAGAATGGTTAAGTAGACAGAGCGATGAGATAAAGATGTTAATGTTAGACTTGAAGTATTGTCTTCATCTTGACTAAAGAGCTAAGCCTTACGTCTTCCCATGGAACGTTTCTTAAAAGATTGGCCCATAAAGCAGACAAATGGGCAAAGCAGATACAAATTCCAAGGCACATCTGTAAAGAGATTTTGAAAACTCTTAACTAGCTAAGTCTTGCCATCACAATTTTGAGGCAAGTGCTTCCAGCGAACCTAAACATGGCTCAAAGAGTATTTGGAACACTGTTTGATTTAAGTGAAAACTACCAGTTCGTACAATTAACGGCCTGTTGGATTGCAGATACGAAATGGTTGCCAAACGACGTGAAACTTGTCGAATTCATAAGAATGCGTAAGTGTTACTCCGTTCATGAATATCTACTGATACAGTGCATGCAATGGAAATTGATTGTATTTGTGTTGCAATTAGATCTAGGACATCATCCTACTGTTATTCAGTTACTAATTTTATTGTTTCTAAGTATATAGTCGAATTGTTGCCAAGAGTTGGACTTTGGTATTACTAGACCTAAGTACTCAAAGTACAGTCAAATTACACAGAGATAATCGTCTGAATCTTGCTGAAATATCGCCAAGACTCCATTATAGTCAGCCGGTCAATTCCATAAGAAACATTCAATATTTTTGGTGTTCATATTTGCATTCCAAAGGGTTTCTGTAAGCATGATTTGATTAGGTATAGTTCAAAAGTTTTCTGTATTGGGTATATAGATTCCAGCATAGACCAAATAGAATTACAGAGCCATCATTCTGTCATCAAGAGCCCTCCCTGTTTTACATTTCTATTTTGTAAATATTTCTGTGTGTTGGTGAAAGAGCACGTATAACTCACTTTAACTGTTGTAAGTTCCATAAAGAAAAATACAATTTGATTAATATCTAACTTGTATGAAGAACAGAAGAAAATTATATTTAATTCATACTCATTAAGGCCTGTCTTCTCTGCAAACAACTTTGTGGTCTTCATAATCAACTACTTGGCATCTCTTACCACAATAAAATGTCGAATTGCACCTGCCACAGCAAGAAAACTGACCAACTTTTCCGCAAACACATTTCTAGTATGAGAAAAATTATAAAACCTGAAGAGACAAATATCTCAAAGTTCACCAAAATAAAAGATGGACCAGCAGGTGAAGAAAATTACTTACCTTAGACATAACAAAATTACAGTTGCAAATAATTCTATAACATTAAGGAATTATTGAAGGAGTATATTGCGCAATCTTTCTCGTATGGAGGATTTTGTATATCTGAAGAATGGCCCACAAAAACCTCGTTAGTTTCATCTCATTTAACACAATACTAAGCTATTTCTTCTGCTACTCAGATAATTTTCCTTCATCAAATAGCAAAGAGTCTCCTTAAATGTAATGCGATATAAAGGTTCACAGAAAATGTCTTGTAACATGACTACCTTTGCTATTGTTTTTAACTAGCTGATTTTTAAGAATTGTCGTTATTTTCAAGTAGACGACGGGTAATGAAAATGGTGAATATGGCGAGGGCATTTACTCTTGGCTTGAGACGAAACACCTTGATACTCGTGTATGTAATGCGTTTGATTGCCACTGGCTTACATCTTCTGGCAACAAGGGTGGGGTAGTGATTGTAGTCTTCAAATATCATTCAGAAGCAAATCCAGCTGAGATCTTCATACCTCCCTGGACGAAGGACTTAAAAACAGTCCGTGAATCGAAACAAGGTGAGATCAACGTCTTGAATGAATTATTTGCTAGGTATTGTTTGACACCTCATCCTGCCTAGGGGTTTGCCGCCAGCAAAGTCCTATTCAGTCATAGAAATCGTCACAGTTTTCAAGAAAGATTTTACAGAGACACAAAAGTTGCAGAGGCTTGTTGTAAAGATAGACATCGCGTAAGGCAAAACAGAAATTTGTATCGCAACAAATCAGGAACCGAACAAGTCATCAGTAAACTGGGAACCTGATCAGAAGAGATCATGCTATCAGTGAAGGTTCTCTTCATAGCAAATAAGGATATCTCTCTCCATCGTTAACACTAGTTTCCAGTCAACTACACGTTTTATTTATAAGCAACCCGGCTCAAGGCCTGGTAGTAAAATTTCTTAAATTCTGGCCACATTGTAGTTCTAACAGTTTCTTAAAAGTTTTTTAATTTACTTTAAAAATTGTAGTGAAAATGAAAACAAAACATAAAAAACAGTCTTTTGTGGTGCCCATAAGGCTTTTTGGCTATTAAGCACATAAAACATACTGTAATGGACACTAATATATTCGTGGAAGAAAATGCGTTTCCGAAACTGTGAAGGTGGCACAGACAATTCTAAAGTTTTTTAACTCTTTCCATGTAGTTTACAAAGTTTCTCACATTTTAAGCTGTCAAGCACTAGGTTTCTTATAAACTTGTTGCTTATAAACAATAAAGTGTAATGATGAAGCTCCGTTATTTAGCATTCTTGGTGTGCAACGGATCAACGTGTAAAATGCATTTATCTATACAAACCTGTAATCGTATCCAAAGTTCTTGCCTAAAAAATTGATTTGTAAGCTTCATTTCACAGTTAAGCCTGAGATCAATGTCTTCTTTGCTTTCTTCCAAAATTTTCTCAGTTCGTTCTGCAAACTCTTTTTCTTTGTCCCTCTTGAATATTTGAAGACTCTCTTCGTAGATACTTTGTAAGCTCTCTTGCTTTTCCTGCATGAAATCTATGAGTAACTGCTTGTAGAATTTTGTTGTTTCAACTAATGCAAATTCGGCAATTGCGGCGCGTTTGGAAATCAATATTTCGCCAATATCTGTCGAAATCGGTTGGCATTCTTGAAGACTTAAAAGAGCATCTGCGATAACTATCTTGTCTTGGGACGATATTTCTCGCACGGGTGCCGCTACAAGAAATCAAAACAAGGTCCAGAACAGAAATCGTAAATGTAGACCACATGGTTTTTCTGCTCTAACCTACTTTAAGGTCAATGACACTTCTGAATGACAAATGCAAACAATACTGATGGATATAATTGTTGATAACAGTTTGACAGTACGTAAAAGCAAGCATATGTTAAACACGAAAAAAGGGCCTATAACTATGTAACAGAGCTGTGGGACAAATAATCTCGACTAGAGGAGTGTACAAACGGAGGATGTTACCTTAAAATAGCCTATTAATATCAAAATATCTAATAATTTACTGGGAGATTTATTTCCTAGAAAAAATTGTGGGTTCTATTTTTACCTGTAAGATTAAGACATTTTCCCTGCCATGGAAACACAAATTCTTGACACCGTTGGGGTATCTTCTGACATTTTCACTCTTGCTTTCTCAAAATCCCTCACCAGAAACTGTGGGGGGTTATGGAAATTTATTTGAAAGTACATTGAAACGAACTAAGTTTTCCTTGTCATGATGCTTCTCTAACATCCACTCTGCATATTATCATCAAGAATTCCCAATAATGTAGTAATAATAACACGCTCCTTACCAAGATCAGAAATATTTCAATAGAACTTACCATGCTTCACTTTCTCACATTCCATTCCTGTTCCATTTTGATATTCATCGTCCTCAACTCCGCAATGTCTAATTTGACCTTCTTCTCCCCTTTCATGTTTTCTACGCTTGCACGCCTTTTCATCCATGGACACAGAATATTTGTTTGTGCAGGTATTAGCTATCTCCTTTTCATCTGATGCACATACTTTCAACGCCGGTGTAACGCTTTTGCTACCACCATTAGACGCGCCACGCTTGCCTCGAACTTCATTTGAAGAAAATTGCCTCTCTTTCAAGAGGCATTGTCGTCGCTTTGCTGTCTTCACCACCATCTCTTGTTCTTTTCCGTATTTGCTATCCTTTTTCAAGGTAGCATCTGAACATTGAACTGTATGAATTTCCAATAACTTATTTCCATCAGTAAAGCTGCACAATTCACTAGGTGGCCGAGTTTCGCAAGATTTCTCTTTACTACAACTGCCTAGCAAAACAGAACCTGAAACAGAATTTGAATCGGTAGATCCAACACTCTTCAAATCAGCTACAGTTTTCTCTGAATTATCCACGGTATCGTCTTCTCCTACATCATTGATGGGCTGAAAGCCAATAAATTGATAACAAGACCCTTCATGTCTGTCTCCATTAGAAGCATTTGAGTTGACTTCTAATGGCGTATGTTCCATTACTGATGCTATGTCTGAAGATGACTTCGACTTTTCATCGTTAGCTTTTATATGCTCTAACAACTGACAATCTTTTCTATTCTTTTCCTCAAGTTCATGTTCATACTTGTCAAAGTACGCTTTAGCCAATAAAATCATTTCAAAAAGGTCCCTTTCTTTCAAACGTTCTTCCTCCAGTGACGGCATTCTACTGAATATACTCCTGAGCTCTTTGACAAAATTTTCTTTCGTATTTACACTTTCAAAACCTGCCATCGCATGATTTTCCTTTCCATTTACCTCAGAAATAATCAATCTATTCAGTTCACCCTTAGGAATTTCCTCGAAAACAACATCAAAATACTGCCCTGGGCTGAATTTAAGACATTTTAACCGCTCAGAAGGTGGCATAAACAGTTGCTTTGGCGCCAGTTTCTCACTACCTGTACCTTCATCAGCGACAAACACTTTCAGGGTTGTTAGCTCTCCTCTTGTCCAATCATTGTTGGCAGAACTGCTTGCAGTCTGATTTCGAATCTTAGTTCTATTGCAGGTTGCACCAGATGAACTATTCACAATGCTTTTTGCCGATGCTCCAGCCAAACCGGACTCAAGCTCGTCCCCCAAATCAGCATTTTTTACCAATCTGGGGCTTTCTTCCCTTATAGCAGCACTTCCGCATAATGCTGAATTGATAACATTTTTTGGTCGGTATGAATCCCAACTAGATTTGTCCTCAGGTCCATGGTTTCCTTTCTCATACGGGCTGGAGTGCTGTCTTATAGGCTGCCCTCTGGTCTCGGCTTGTTTTACGTTCACATTACAAGGTATGTGCAAAGAACAATCTTCGCGGCAAACCGACGACATTCCCTGCTCATTTGCTATCTCTGGACGTGAACTTCTTGAAACAATGGAATCATCTCCATTCACGAAATGACAACATCTATTGCACGATCTATAAATTATATTGCTGCAACTACTGCACAACTCAGCGTGGTCTTGATTCAAATTTCCATATTGATTTAGACACTTGTTTTGCTTAGCAATTTCATAATTGCTCGCAGTACTATGCGGCCCAGAAAATCTTCCAACAGAACGCCTATTTACAAGGTTATCCTTTGAACTAAAGGGCTCAAATCGATGTCGTGCTACTGAGACAATACGTTGTCTCTTTGGGGGTATTGTATTTGCTAAGTCTTGGGATCGATCTGGCAAACTAAAGCTATGGAATCTAATGTCTTTCGACTGTTCATGCTTTTGTAACTTACGTCTATCAGGTTCATCATGATATAGAGCCATGTCCTGCTTTCTAAAGTTCTGCTTACAAACTTCACTCATAACACGGAGCGCTTCAAAATCCTTCGTAGTATTTACGAAATCTTCGAAACGTACAAATTTGCACCCTGATCTCCGGCTATCGTGCTCAATACAAGGTTTCGTCGTCTTTAATAACCCAACCATTTTGAAATAAAACTTGAACCTGAAACGTTTGAAACTCGTAAAGTGTACTGAATATGCATTTTGATGCTCTTCCAAAAATCACCACATCGAATTCTGAGTTCTCTTGATCTGTTCGGCTCTATTTATTCCAAAATTCTTTATTGATTTGACGTAGCGTGCACTTAATGACGCAAAATTACCTACACTATGGGTTTACTACAAATTAATTTCAGTGTAGGCCGGCCCGTACTTTCAAACTAATAAAAAGACAGTAAAAATCCTTTTCAACACAAAAAGAAATACTCTTCATATTTAGTACATAGTTATGGAGAACCTAATACTTTTTTTCTTACGAATAGTCATGCTCGAAGAGTTCTTCCATTAACCCACAAAACATACATTACACGAAACGGGCTACATACAATAACTATACATTTTGGTAACAAGGACTCTTATAGACTCAGACCTATTGTAAAATTAGTATCTGATAAATTACAAGAGGAATTGCATTAAATTAGTATTCAATTTTTCCTATTCTATTTCATTACATTCAGGTATATTGCCATTGGTTGCAAGACTTAACTATCAAAGTCAATTAGTGAAAAGCAGCTAGGAGCGATGCTTAATGTCCTTGTAATCTACTAAATAACTCCATATATTGTACATCAACTCCCACATGCTGAACTGCCCATGTATTTTTGTGTTTTTATGATATCTTCACCATGGAAGCTTGTGAAGTGTCTAAAAGCGGGCAGTCGGTGATTTCCGTCGGTTCTTTATACTCTAACCACTTGGCTAATCTACAGCCTTTCCTGACATATTTCATTTATGACCTTATGCTCTTCGGCTTCATTTTCTCCACGAAAAGGATATTTCTATCTTCAGATTGAGCAATGCACCTTGAGAAAGTTTAAATGAAAAAAAGACAACCTTGCTTTGTCGGTGTGGGTGGATGCATTTGATTTCATTTATCAAACTTAAGCCGAACAGTTTGAGCTTGTGAACAATTCACTAGCTCTGTCATGAGTTATCCGCAATCAATGTTGCTGTGTAACCTCCTTCTTAGATAATGTGAAATCAGAGAACAACTATTGGCTACAAATCCTTGTGAAAAATCTAAATTGTGATACAAGGAATGAACTGATTTTGCAGTGGATCGACGGAAAGTTACCTTGGGGTAGCAGCACACGACTGTGACTATATGTTTGACAATGCGGTAGGTGAAAACATTAGGTCAGGAAATCAATTACTAGAGATTCTTACGTATATACGACGACATTCTGTATGTTCAGAAATGAGTTCCAACACTTTAATAATAAAACAGGCTGATCACTTGCTACTTACAAACGTTAAAAGTAAAGACATTATATACAATAATTCAGCTCAATAGGTCTAATACCTCTGAGGGGATGTGTACATGCACGCGACTCCGGCCAGATCATTGAGTTGATTCCCTTAGCCCAAGTATGGCAGAACAATCATACAAGAGGGGGATGGTCTCTACTTCTGTGACACGGTAAATTTCTGATTAAATGTGTCTAAAGCAGCATCCCACTCAAAAATTATATGCTTAAGGTGACAATCAAACTTTCTTTATCTATTCACAATATGTCTGAAGGTCTACGATAGAAAGATGTGGAGGTAGCTAAACGAATTTAGACTGAGGTTTTCTCTAGGTAATAGCATGAATTGCTGACTTTGGCTAGGCCGGTCCACCTCATGTGCTTATATTACATTCGAAGGAAAGCTTCAAAAAGTCGCAAAGACTATCCCAAAACTGTAAAAAAATGACTTAACCACGTCTGTATCATAGTAACACAACTATAGATTGTTTATATGATGTTTCTGCTGCGAATATCTTTTCTATTCTCAAGCTCCTTTTTCTTTCCAAGTTGTCAGAGCTTTCGAATACAAGTATAGAACTCTATACAAGCTCATTTTTACTATAATCTTAGGAGGCTCCTTCCAGTCAACCACAATTATAACAAAACTACACGAAACTGCTACCAAATAATAAAAGGAATCCTCATTAACTACTTCTATGACAGTTCAGCGATCAATATATATAACTCCGTTGTTGAAATATTCACATCACTTATCTATTGTCTTAGCCTTCTTTCCTTCTTTAGAATCTAACATATTTTCTATCGAAAAAAGAAACATTCATTATTGCAAAAAGCTACCAACTAAAATGTACTGAACTATAAGCAACAACAGAACGTAAGTCATATCCTACAAGCGATGCACTGATGATGCATGTATCCTATAATTTAAAGAAGTCCAATGAACGCAAGTCATGTCTACTAATGCTGTAATCTGTAGATTCAGTCATACTTAGAAAGACTAGGAACGCTAATGTGATTTTAACTTCACCTTTTGCCAAAAGAACATGCGGTTCGAATCAATACAAGAGAATCACACATATTGATACATATCGACAGATTGTCTGAAATTATAGTAAAGTCAAATAGATTATAATTAGTTCACTAATCAGTTTGAAACTCACTAACCAACTCTGTTTATCTGAGATGCTATTCCTTCCTTTAAGTCTGGCATGCTGAAAGAGATACATACTTCATATTCCTAAATGTGTAATTAAATTCAGTGATTTCAATTTAAAGATCATACCATAAAACAAGAATAGTGTACAATAAATACACGCCTGGTTGTGATCATATTGCAAAGTGAATGAAACATTAAAATTACTAGATATGCAGCAAATATCTTCATGTGAGCAGGGAACGCATAAAATTATTCACAAAATGATTTAATTGTTTAATATTTAAAGAAAATATTCAAGATCAAACTCTTGAATTCAGAACATATTTTCTACAAATAGAACTAGATAATCCTTTAAACATCAAGTACTAGGCCTCCATCGGTTGGTGTCAACCAAGTATGAAATGCACCCTAGTTGAATGCCGCGGTGGATCCACAGCTGGAACAGCTTCAGCTGGAACAGCTTCGGCTGTGACTGGTGAGGCTGATCCTGGAGCAACAGACTCTTTCACAGTGGGTACAGGTATGAGCGGTCGCCAGGTTGTCACCCAGAATGTGTGTCTTCTGTCTGGCTCTCTTGTCTTCAGCCAGGCTCTGAATCTTCTCCTCTCTCGTCATCAACTGTTTCTAGAGCACGCTGCGCGCCATCTGCTGTGGCATCAGCTGCTGTAGCCTCCCAGCTCTTAATGTTAATGTCCAGAGCCTTCATGTGGCGCTTGCAGACATCTTTGTAGTGTAGCACAGATGGGCCAACAAGTCTTGAGCCAAAGGCTAGCTCGTCGTACAAGATATCCTTAGGAATTCGACCATTTCCTATACGACAAACATGGCTAATCCAGCGCAGTCTTTGCCATCTGAGCAGCATGTACATCGTGGGAGGCCAGCACGAGTCAGGACCACAGTGTTCGACATTTTGTCGCTACACTTGATGTTGAGGATGCGGCAGAAGAAGTGCATGTGGAAACTGTTCAGTCTCTGTTCTTGCTTTGCATAAGCCATCCATGCCTCACTGCCATACAGCAAGGCACTGATGATACAGGCATTGGATACTACCATTGTGACCATGGTTGTCAGTTTGGGGTTCTCCCAGACACGTGTAGTGAGCCGACCAAGTGTTGTTGCAGCATTTGTTCATGAGTGCCAGAAGCTCTTGCTCATTGTGTGAAGTGACTGCAGCATCATCAGCAAAGAGCAGCTCTCTGATGGTGATCACATAAGCTTTGGTCTTTGCTCTCAGCCTAGCAAAGTTGAACAGCCCCCCATCAAATCTGATGTGCAGGTACAGGCCTTCAGTGGCGGTCCCTGATGCATGCTTCAGGAGCAAGGAGAATCACAGTCCAAAGCGGGTGGATACCAGCATGCAACTTTTTTCATCTGCTGTGGATTTCAAAGGGCTCAGACATGCTGCCATCATATTGCACTATTGCCATTATGCCATCATGAAATAACTTGATCATGCTGTGTAGTTTTGACAGGCATCCAATTTTCAACAGGATACTGAATTGCCCTTCCCTGCTGGCCAAGTCAAACGCTTTCGTTAGGCCAATGAAAGTGATGTACAGGGGCTTCTGTTGTTCCCTGCATTTCTACTGCAGTTGACAAAGGGAGAACATCATGCCTACTGTGGAGTGCTCTGTGCAGAGGCCACACTGGGACTCTGGGTTCATACAGTGTAAAAATTTTGGCACCTATCTGGCATCAAAAGCATCTATCTACAGCCAAGAGGATAGTTTAATCATTGTGCATAAAATGTTCTCACAATAAAAGAGGTTGCTTTGTTGATCACTTGTGCTTTGCATTTGAACATCAGCTGTATATTTGGCTAGTTACCTTTCTGAGCAAAGTTGCAAATTTCTGAACAAGAGTAAATTTCTCTGGTTCACCTTTAAAGAAAAGACTACAAGGCAAGGGGATGTTGTAGATGCACTTTGTTAAAGAGAGATAAAATCAACTTCTGCAATCTGATGTAATCCAGCTGAAGATGGTTGAAAGCAACTGAGATGTGGTGAAAAGCAAATGGATATTTCTTGAATGACTCTGGGATGACAAAATAGTCAGATTATTGTGTTCCTTTTGACAACACTGAACCAGGCCTAAAAGCTTGTCTACTATGGCTGTAACCTCAAGGCAAGCAAGAAATCTCCATTTCAGCATGCAACATACAACTTTACCTGCTAATTGATTGCAGCCTTGGGAGGACCATAAAATGATATGAGGAAGCTTGAGGTAGCTGAGTGGCTAATCTTCTTTGATTTTGGTATCTTACAAACAGGGGTGCACCAATAAAGTAGACAAGGTCTAAAATCTCAGACAGAGCTTGTGCTAGGAAGCTAAAGTTCCACTGCCCCCAAGCACTACACCACTGTATATAATGAAAGTTAACATATTAAACTGGATCTCTTCAGATATAACTAAATATTCGATCTAATGTTTGATTGCCAAAATTCTTCAGTTTTCATTTTGATCAAATGGCAACATACAAACAAGATAGGTTATGAGAAGTCAGTAAGAAAATAACAAACCACCTTTCTTGAGAATCAAAGTCAACTATAACTTTTGAATCTTTATCATCTACTTTTGCTTTTTTTCCATCTTTCTGCTGAAAGAAATGAACATCTATAGCTGCTATGAACTGCATATTCAATAATACGTTATCAGTTATGATAACACATAGTATTAGTAAAAATAACACTCCATTGTAAATCTGTTGCACAAACTGGAATTGCAATGCTAAGAAAAATGGCTGGGGTATCATAAAAAAGAGGGCAAAGAGAGCAGCATCAAATAGTGATGTCAACAAAAGGAGGCTGAAAAAGTTTATTCGATGATTTGTGCTTCATACAATTTCAATAGATTCCTCCAAATGTTGGAATGTCAACATCTGATATCAATTATTATAATTAAGTTGCTTACATCAGCTGTTGCATTCTCAAGATCATCAAGCATTTTATGTCTTATGAGATCATTCACTACATTTGTCATTGAAGCTATCTTCTTTGCCCGTTTGCCTGTTGATCAACAAGAAAGAAAGAAATAGCTTGGTAACAAAATAAAATGGATATTTTTTTATGAACACTTTCTTACTTTGAAAGTGAGACATATTCTAAGATGAAGCTCAGTTTGTCATCTACTCATTTGGGTTCTGTGGGATTTTCACCCTAAAATTAGTTCTCCCTGTCTGTGCTATAAGCTCTCTAGATAACAAAGCCCTGGCATAGATCAAGGGGGACAAAAATACTTCTAAGACTAAAAATCATACATTACTGCTATCATTGTCTATTACTGAATAACTATATGGATATATTCATGCTCTAGCATATGATCATATATGTAGAATTCAGAACCATTTCAAAAACTGAATATCAAAAATGAATTGCATAAATTTAAAAACTTTCAAGCATTGATGCACACATTGAATGATAATTTCCATTTTGAAACATGTGGCTATATGGTAAATGACTTTTTATTGGTTACAAATTCCTCTCATCTCTATTTCAATGGGCAATACAGTAAATTTTCTATGACAGAGGCATAAGTTTATCAATTGACCATAACTATGCCACAATAATTTTCACTGATTATTACCATTTCATAATGCACATGTAAGAGATACCTCATTTTGAAACAATATGCAAAATAAACATGCTATAAAACAGAAAATGAATCACACCTGATATTGGAGTTTTCTTTGCAGATGAGCTCTTACTAATAAAAGGTCTTTCCTCTTCATCCTTGTAGTCAAATCCTGGATATTCAAGTCTAGAAAGAATATGCTAGGTTAATAATGAAAATGACAGAGTAGTAGAAATATGGCAAAACATGTTGGCCTCTTATTTCATTGACTAATACACTGCATCACTGATGAAAGAAAAAGAAGTAATAGTTGTCCATACTTTAAAGCTTTTTAATATTTGGCATTATGTTCTTGTTCTGGCACTTCACCTTCAATCAGGGCTAAGTGTTAGAGCATAAACCTTCAAATATCAATGGCTGAAATGTAGATATAAATCTTATCTCTCTATGCACATATATCTATCTATCTGCAATGTGTGGAGACCCAAATGTGGGTCTTGTGCACATAATTTGTTAGTGGCTGGTAAAATAAGTTATAAATAAAACCTACAAACACAAATAGAACAATATGCATCAATAAGATGGACTTCATGGGAAATCTATATTAACTCTATAGGAATATATAACAATGTATGCATCATATACTTGTTTTTGTGTTTAGATGGTGATTGGCCAGTTGTTGCTATATGATAGTTATCAAGTTTGTTTGTCACTGAGCCTGTGGAGGATTGTGAGCTTTGGGATTGTGAATCTTTCTTTGATGGTCCTCTCCTTGGACATTTACAGTTCAGTTCTATGATGCCATTCTTCTCAATCTCTTTATATAACAGCACAACATTAACTGGGAGTTGATGATGTGAGGCCTCATTGCTAATCAGCTTCTTTTTCCTTTTCTTGGGATCTAAAACGATAAATTGCAATGCTGATGGAAAGCTCGATTCAGCCCCACAAAATTGCACCACAATGCTTGGAAAAAGCACAATGCTCAACAGTCCTTACGATCAGCATTACGATCAGAAATCTGACAAAGTATAATGTACATGATATTACCACGTATTGGAAAAGACTGATCACACAACACACTAGGTGAGTAGGCACGAGACACGAAAGTACCTTGGTTGTCTTTAGTCGCACTTTTTCCACCAAACTGCACATCTCCTTCATCTTCACTACCCGAGATGTTCCAGTCTTCTTCCATTACTTTTCTACCTTAGTACCACTTCCCTTCGCTTATGAGCTCATGTCCCCTTTAGCAACTAGCCTCAATCACAAGATTGTGACTAAATTTCTGCGAAACCTGCGAACTTTCTTAACTATCATTGATCTTGTTCAATCGCGAAATTATATTCGCGGTTAGCCTCTCTTTGGTTTCCCTTTAAAGCTTGTTTACGACCATTCGCGCCATAGCAAACACACATAACTAACAGACACAGTGTGATATACTTGACAACAAAAATCGATGTGATAATGGTATAGCTTGATGTTGTAAGCATATTTGCAGTATATGCATAAAATTGATGGATGGGGAATGGAAGACATAGGATGGCTTGCTATAGGGACCATAGAGGGAATGATGTCAAAAGATTATACAGCGTGTTTGAGCTAGTCCTTCTCCTTTTAGCAGCTCTTGTGTGTAGTGCAGGTAAATGCCGCAATATATAAATATAGTGTATATCTATGTTAGGCATTATTGTTTCAATTTTTCATGAAAATTTTTAAATACCAACGTGCATATGCTGCTGCATGTAACTGTAGTCAAGAAGTCACTTCAAGATAGGCCAGTTTATTGCAGTTTCTATTTATTTGGGCTGCTCTTTGTTAACTCTCTCATTTGATACTGTTTGTCTTTATTGAGTAATTTCATAGTCCTAGCATACTCCAGTTTTTGTTATTTTTGGTATGTTGAATTTTGTTTTCGTTTTATATTAGATAATGAAATTTGTGCACTGTATAATAATGGTAGACTACTTATAAACATTGCCTTAATTGCGTTTATTGGTGTTTGTTTTCAGAAAAAGTTGATGTTGCAAGCAAGCTGACTACTTTGCATGAGAATGAAGTCAATAGTTTCATATCAGTGAACCTGTCCTCTGTTGTTGTAGACAATGCAGTAGGTTCAACATCAGCATGTTACAAATGTCCATAGCAATAATAGACTTTCACCATATATGTGCATTGAACTAACCATATATGGACACCAGACTGGAAATCTCACTGTGCATTTGCAATTATCATGTCTGTGCACTAGCTTTCATTCTTTTCCTTGTTGGATGTACAAAGGAATTGGCCTATATATATATATATATATATATATATATATATATATATATATATATATATATATATATATATATATATATATATATATATATATATATATATATATATATATATATATATATATATATATATATATATATATATACATAAATAGAACCATTATGAGAATGGCATAGTTGTTATCATTTATGCATCAAATCTGTGCCATTTTTTCTAATATCTTGATCAGATAAGCACAAAACATTTCAGAACTATGTGCAGAAGAACACAGTTTGAACTCCTAAAACTGAAATTGACTGTTTTATAAACAAACTTTCCAGTCTGGTATGGACATATTTTTATTATATGGGTTTGATATTTTAGAACAGATACTCAACATGATAACAGCCAAGACTGATTATGTATCCACATAATGATTTTAGCCCAGTGTCCTCCTAGCCCTTTGTATTAATTTCACATGGTAATAGAATGATTTGAGTGCTGTATCTTATATTCGTAATTTATGTGTGAGATACATATCATATGTTAAGTGCCTAAGATTTTCTTGATTTTTTACAATTCACCAATCTAGTTATCTCTGAGGGATAAAATAAAGGGCTATCTTGCTATATACATATATGGAGGGTGGGGGGTGCTTCTGTCTCTTACTAGGTAACAAAGTTAATTTCACTCTATGTTCAGTGGTATTGAAAATTCCTTGATTAAAGTTCGTGCCATAATATGTCGTTAGTCTAAGCCTTGCACTCTACTACATCTTGCTGTGTGTCTCTGTAGTAATTTAAGTTTGAAAAGTCTGTTGGTACTACAGAACTTTACTATAGCACAAAAAAGCAGGAACATTCTTTTAGCATACTGAAAGCTTTTTTTCGTCTGACACTCGTCAGAGTATGAAACGTTGGATCCTTTCGGTCGTTATCCGATGTTTCATACTCTGACGAGTGTCGGATGAAAAAAGCTTTCAGTATGCTAAAAGAATGTTCCTGCTTTTTCATGCTATAGTAATTTAAGTTTGTTTTCACTTCCTTAAGCTGGAGACTTGCGAAGTGGAAATTGCTTCTCTATTTCTTTATTAGGTGAATGTTACCTGTAGGCAGCTTCAAAGTGGCAGTAGGAGGGCAAATCTTCTTTTTGGATATGCTATTCTACCAATTGGCACTAGCAGTTCAAATATAAGTGTCAGGTACAAAACCTTTTAATTTCTCCTCTTACTCCTCTTATTTGTTATAAGATCATTAGTCTAATTATTATCTATTTACAACATCAATTATTATATATTAATGTACTGTCAACTCTCCCACAACAGATGATACTATAAGGTGGATACCTTGTTAAGATGGAAACTTACTGGAAGTCTATGTCAAAGCTAATAGGAAGTGCTGTATTTTTGTATTCTATAAGACAGACACCTTGTTAAGATGGACAGTGGATACTACTTCTTTGTCCCACGTGTGCAAAACACTTCAAAAAAGCGGACACTATAAAAGTAATGTTTGTTTGAGAGCAAATTTGAGAATAAATTTAGCATACAGGATTACAAAGAATGTTGTAATTTGAATGTCACATCATTCAGTTGTCTTTTTGTTTTCGAGACTTCCATTCTTGGTTAAGGGTGACCAATTTGTGTCAAACTCATTTTACTCCCACCCCACCCAATGTTTTGATCTTAGTCTTTGATCCACCAAGAAATCTGTGCAATGTTTTTGTTCTACCTAGCAGGCAATTATTAATCCATTGAGCTCATTATATTAATCCATTCAGCTCATTTAACTCAGCTCCCTTTATTATTTAGTATCGTTTCAACTGGTGATCCAGTAACTGTGGCATGCAGTGGCTTTAGTCTGAACAATGGCACTCAGTATCTATTGGCAAACTCTACTGGGCAGTCAGGGTAAGTTATTTTTGATTCTGTATACATCATTTTTGCCACTGCTAGCATATAGACATATTTCAGTTTCTATGAATTCAATCAGCAACTTCAATAATGAAAGCTCTATTGATGTAAATTAAAAGAAAATAAGTCAATAAATAAAATAAAGTAGTTATAATATGAAAAAGAATAGATAAGTTATCAGTTAGGAAGAGAGAAAGTGATATATAAGTTTTTTCTATGCATTTTTGTTAATACAACATCAATAGCAATTTCACAACACCTGCAACACATCCTGCAACACATTGCAAATGATACCACTGGGTGTATCATCTATGTCATACCCAGTGGCCATTTTACATATAAGGGGACATTTACACTAGGAGCGAACTGGTGAAGAAACAAGTTTGATAACAGAGCAACAATTATGTGGCCATATGTACTATATATGTGTATGTATCCTCTTAACTGTTGAGAAGTTCATTAATTGAATAGGGTTATTTTCTTGTTGTATTTGTATTGGCTGCCATTGAATCAATCATCAATATTCCTTTCTCAGCAACATTGTCATCATTTTGGCGCCATCTGTCAGTATTTGCAGTGACTATATCTTTGTCAAAGGATACACACAAAGTTCTCAGAGTTTCACAGTCCAGTTAAGGTAACCATTGCCGTGAAATGCACTCACATTTGGGGGATAGATCTAGACCAATACAGTGTGTGCTGCACTTAATGCTTAGCTGCATTGCTATATTCCATTAGAATCATTAGTAGATATGGTTACTCATCCTAGTTCATTGCTCAGACCATCTTGTTTGATACAGGCAGACACACTCACTGATGCAAATACCTTTATAGACATGTTTATGTGGATCTGACATTGCCTTTGCAGGGCTTTCAGTGGAGGGCGAGCGATAGCGCGCGCGCAGGCACGCGCCCAAGGTTGCGATTAGGAGCGATTGATCACGCGCCCAGTGATAAACATTTCCCTTGTGAAGAGTGACATCCGGAATCCGACAATCTTTATGATCCATTGCTGAGTAGTAGGCTCGCCCACTTGAGAAACTCCTTTTCGAAACGTATTGATTTTTAGTGGACTGACACATGTTTTTCATTTCTTATTTGTTGGTAAGGCGGGGGTGCTTCTTCGTTTCCATTTGCTAACGCTCTCTTCGCTCGTTTTTCTTTAACTTTTCTGAACAGCATTAAAACTCCCGTTTACATTTTCAAATCACTGAAACCCTTCATATGCTCAAATTCAAAGGTTGAGAGAGCTTTTAGCACTGTGAGCAACATACTCTCTGACACAGGCCTCTCTATGTCGCACAGTACCCCCAGTGACGACTTGATAGTATATGGAAATCACTCTCTTTTGAGTAAAGACGAGAGGGAAGAAATCACTGAAAGAGCTCTCGACGCGTTCCTCAAGTTGAAAAGGCGAGTGAAAATAAATAATCTTCCAGGCATTCAAACTTCAACATAAATCGATGCTCCCTTATCAGACGATTGATCAGAGTCAGACAGTGATATTGATGAAATTGAGGAACTTGGCCTTTTTGAATCCGAACTTAAACTTTAGCAGACAAGGCAACGTGGAATTTTGTTACTCCTATTTGAAACATTTAACATGGGCTGATAACATTATTTTGATTAAGCACATTTATCGTTTTGAAATAAGAGCCAATTTTTTCTATCAGTGCCAAATCCCGTTATCAATTGAAGTGCAATGCTTGAAGGGTATAGACCGAAAACGAACGTAGGTCCTTTAAAGACATGTAATATTTTCCAAACTAAATAATTAAAGGAAATCTTTACGATAGTTAAAGCTCTAGGCTATGGCTTGCGTGTAGAAAACTGAAAGGGAAACGCCATTGAGTTCAATTTTTCGAAAAAAAAACTTCGCTATGTCGTGTTCTCAAATAATTTTCAATCTCTCGCCCCACTCTGTTCACGCGAGTTTTTGGTCGCGCGCCTCAATTTCAGAGCGTGAAAGCCCTGCTTTGTGAAAACGTGTTTTTGTCCTCACTAGAAAATCATGAAGATTTCCTTTTAAGTAGTATAGTTTTTAATGCATTGTGAATCCAGCTCACACTTACAAACATTTTGATTGCCAAAATCTGTTCAATGAAGCAGAAGCAAACAAACCAGATTTTAGTCATAAGGGACAACAACAAAAATTGAACAATCCAATAAAAACGAAATCATGAAAAGAGCTATGATATTTAGAAGAACTTGGAAATTAACAAAGGATGACATGATTTTGATTTGTTACATTTTGAATTTCAGTGAGCCTGCAGTCAATCCTGTCACAGTCAACTGTTTTGTTAGCAGTGAATCTTCTGCAAATGCAAATAGCATGCAGCTGAAGTTTTTGCAGGCAACTGTTCAGCAACAACAAACACAGACAACGGTTTGTTTTCTTTATCGTTTTCATAGCAGATCCGCATTCCTCTTGAACTATCTCAGTCTTTTGTCATGTGAAATTTGAAATATTGAATGAGATGTTTTATCAATCTTGTTCTTTTTTTGAACTTGCATTCCCGGTCTGTCATTCCAGGTAACATTCAGTGTCCAGGTGGCAGGCCAACCGGTTAAGGTCTTCTGTCAAGCACAATCACAGAACTGTTTATCCCCTGCTGCAGCAGACGTTCTTGCAACAGCTTCGAGTGTATCTTCAATGTTTTCAAGCACCTCAAATTATGTAAATCCCACCGCATTGTATCTTACGACCACTATTGCTATGACTAATATTACGTCATCTTCTGTCTCAAATGAAAGTTTATTAACTTCTACATCTTCTAACGTAAGTTCGTATGAAATCACCTCTGCATCCAGTTCAGTTAATACTATAGACATTTCTTCATCTACCTTAAATGCCTTGCCATTTTCATTAACGTTGTCTGGAACATCTTCTTCAGAGCTTCCAGCTTCTGTCTCTTTTTCAATTTCTGCATCATCCCCGCTGTCTGCAGCACTATCAACAGCAACAACAACAACAACTGTGAGACCTTCTCTTTCAACTGTAGCTACATGCCAATATTTGTTCAATACTTCTCAAGGTAAGCATTCCCTTTATTTATTTGCATTTTATTGCTTTATTATCCATTTCAAATTTATCTTATTCATTTTGTCTATACTAAACTGCCGTATGACAAGATTCTTGCTCCTAGAAAATGATTTTACCTTTTTGTATTTTTAGTTGAAATTTTTATCTTAGGATGTAGAAGTTCAAATTTATTTTAGCTATCATTAAATCTTCTTGTATTTGACTTCTTGCATTGCAATACGGATCAAGTTGCTTTGTCGCACGTAATTGCGCTCCTTTCTGCCTCATATATTCACTACATTTATAAGATTATATTTCGCGAATTTTGATGTTATGTACTTCGATTTTTGTTACGATATTAGCTGTTTTCTCTCTTAGCCTCATCCGTCAACTTTGTCATAAAGCAACCATCAATTGTTGCGTTTCCTTCATACATGGATTATAGTGATCTAGGCGATCACGTGTCCTATGTAGTGCTTGATGAAGCCCTACAAGGCTCAAGTAATTTGGTTCTGCAATGTAGAATAAAACAAATCAGTGTTGCTGATATTGGAGAATCGATTTGCGGATCAGATGGTTTACCCACTGGTGGAGCACCAGCTTTGGCACTGAGTGATATTACACTTCAGCTACGAGAAAGTCAGATAACTTTTAAGGTAACTCTCTTTCGTTGTAATACCATGCAGTTTCCTGTCTAGCATCGAAGGTATCATTGCGTTAGGCAGTTCTGACGTATAGGAAAGTTTCGATTCATGAGGACTGATTTCATATTTGCTCAATTGTGTACATGCATCACACAAACACACACACACACAAACACACACACACAAACACACACACAGACACACACAAACACACACACAGACACACACACACACACACAGACACACACAGACACACACACACACACACACACACACACACACACACACACACACACACACACACACACACACACACACACACAGACACACACACACACACAAACACACTTCTACACTTCTTTAATTACCACGTGACGTAGTTTATGTACCATGCAATGACATGCAAAGCTTTTTTACAACACAATGATTTTCCCTCTTTGACTTTTTAGCCTGGTGTTCTTCATGCCAATATTACTATTCAAATCCTAAGATTTGGAAACCAGTCCTTTTCGCAACTGTTTCATGCTTTCTGTTGTGCTCCGGCAACAAGTGAAAAATATCGTGGGCAATCAGTGTCTGTATTTTTTTGGATGGATGGAAAAGGAACCTTTCCTTTTGATTGGAGCAATATTCCAGGTACACAGCACTTAAAGATTCTCTTCAAATTTGATGCTTTAGCAGGTTGCTAGTTTTCTCCAAGGAAGTGACTGTTGTTTATAGTTTTCTTAGCTAGCATTAGTTTGAATGAATAAATATGAATCATTAATTTGTAGAGTAAGGATCCTTTCAATTTACATCTGACCATTGCATTGTCTGTCATACTAGCTTACTGGTTGGGAATTCTTCTCGGATCCAATCTTTTGATATTCACTTGTAGGAACACGGAACCATGTTTTTGCACTTTCAATTGAATTAACTTTTGTAGTTATGATGTGAGTGGATGGTTTTTAATCGGAAGTTACTCTAATTTGCATCTTCTTCATCACATGGTTACCGCTCTCTTGAAGTTGTCACTCGAGTCAGGCCCATGGCTTACTTCGTCAGGCCAGAAACTCATCTGTACTCTTTATTGGGTAGAAAGAGTAATTTAGGACCTCACCAGAGATATTATTCTCACTTATCGCTATGATATATAATGTTTTGAACATTGGAATATTCCTCCCTGAATTCTTGTGCTATTTCTGTCTATAGCATATGAATGTGTTTGATTTTTTGGTCTGTAAAGAAGGATTCTTTGATGTGTAAGTGTCTTCATAATTGTTGTAGAGCAACTGCAAAGACAGACGACGTTGGTGGAAAGTTTGGATTCTTCGTGTCCATGCAATTTGAATGAAAACAGCTGTGATTTGAATTGTTGTTGTGACAAGGTAAAAATTTTAGCCATGTTTGAATTAAAAAAAAACTTTAAAATCGACTATCCCTGCTTTGGGATTTTGCATAGCTCAGAATTGTTTTGAATTTTCCACATGAATGAGAATTCTGTCTTCTTGTAGGACTGTTCTTCGGCTGAGATAAGCAGATTTGTGTGTATCAGTGGAGCATTCGGAGGCCGTGAGAGCAGCTCATTTGAATTCGATTGCAATGCCATATGGCCAGACAGAACTGATTGGACGCCAATACTTTGCGTAGTTACAAACAACAGCCCGTTACTAGGGTATTTCTTCAAATATACATCACCAACGTTCGCTCTATCTTCCAGTGATTTTCAAACTCTTAGTAGTGGCAAGACGTCATACACTTTTGAGGAAAATGAAGCCAGGAACATTGACAACATTGTTACGAGTACTGGTTAGCTCATTTCTGTTCTGTCTTTTCTTGAACCAACATACATTTTTGCTTAGTGTTTTTGTTAATTGAAGCCCCATACGCTATTAAGTCTCCTTCGCAGTCAATTTCCATAGAAGCTATAGCTAGCCAATCTGTTTCCGTGGAAAACAAAGGAAATTTTGCTCAGTATTCATTTTCAGATAGATATATCATGTGCACAGTCAGTTATTGGATTTCATTCCAAACCACTTCATCTTAATTTTCACCCACATTTATTTGTAGGAAATATGAAACATTTTTCAAGCACTCAAACCCAATGATAATCATTCTGTTTCGCGTTTTGAGTAGATTGCTTGCTGTGAGGTTTTATTTTTTTATGAATTTCTTTATATTTTTCAGGATACACTTACGGATCCTCAGTGAAAACCGACATTGGAGTTCTTACACTTCCATCCTTCGTCAGCGAGACATGTGCTTTTACATCTGTTCGGTTTTTGATGGACAAAACCTCTTACTGTCTGCACAAGGTTTCCCGTGATGCATGTAGTAAAGATTCCCTTGATAGTTTAAACTTTGTTCTGTTAGATGGATTGACATTCCCATCATGCAATGTTCCTGGAGTGTTAGATGGAAGAACAAGCACTTCATTGGCTTCCAAAACCGTTGAATATTATTGCTTGGCAAGTTCATCTAATTATGTTTTTCAAGTTACGACCCCCTTGGTGGCACAACTTGCTCAGGAATCTGTGTTTTCTACAGCGGTGACCAGTGTCGCTGACACTGTGCCACGTTGCACATTTGACAATGGCAAGACAAGACCACCTCAGCCGTCTCTCGATAATTCCACTAATATTTGTCAAAATGCTGTTCTTGATGTTAATTACGTCATGTCGTGGAATTCTCAACACCTAAAGGCTGTAACTGCGAAAATCACGCTTGGGAATATCCCATTAAATACCTTCACTCAGTCTGCAGTCACATACACCTTTTACACACAGAGAGTAGTGACCAGTTCCTTTACTGCACTTACAAGCACATTAAGTTTTACCCAAAGTCAAATCGCACCTTCACTCTTCCCAAGTATTTCCCAGCCATCAGCTTCGTATGCTTCAGTTTTCCCTTCAACTTTGGCCTTGTCATCGTTTTCTGGCTCATCATTGTCTTCATCAGTTCCAAATTCTAGCATTAGTTTAATTGTTCAGTCTTCTACACTTAGCATACCTGCAACGATCTCAATCGTAAACAATTCAAGTTTACCAGCAACACCCCTAATACCTTCTTCATCTTTTAATGTATCAACTGCTGCCTTACCAACTCCAAATCTCATTACATTTACTGTCAAAACCAGCACTGTTATTTTTCAAAATTTCACAATCGATCCCACTTTAATTCAGAAGTTTACAGTGTCTTATAAATATGAAAAGAGCGTAGACGCAAATGCATCTGTCGTATCAAATGGCACAGCTTCAACACCAAATCCTCGTTCTGGCAATCCAGGATACATCATTGGGAAACCGTTGATTTCAAGGATTAATTCAACGGTACGTTTCATTGTTATTCTTTCATATTAATTATCAATTTATTTATTATCATTTTAGCTCACGCCGTAATATGGAATTGTTTTGTGTATCGAGATAACTTTTCATCGTTCTATTTTCTGCTCAGATTTTGTCTTCAACGTTAAACATCTCATTAAAATCTTTGCTTTTTGTGTCATCTTTTGGTGTTGATTATTTCAATCAATTATTCATTCAAATATCCGACATTTAGGCCAATGTTTTAGTGACTGATGGATTGTTGTTATGGACATCGACCAACGATGGATTGTGTACTGGATCACGTATGACCCCCATCTCATTTGGAAGAAACAGTTTATCTGGTTGTATTGTTCGTATTGGATTGGATAGATTCTCGAATTGTTCAGAGTTGTCGTCATTGATCAAGGCAAGCCAAGATAAGCTTGTGACAGCTAGCCATATAGCGAAAATAGGGAACCCTTCTGTTTTCGATCCTGAAGATTGGCTGAACATCATGAGGTATGGAATAGCGTTAATTTGCAATTTTGAATTTTAATTTATATTGTTGAAGCCCTTGCTACTGAAGCCTTTATTTATGGAGTCTTGTTCACACAAGTACCCCAAAATGATTGAATTGCCCTTGACAATTAGTAGCTTTTTGTATAAGCTTAAATCTTTCACCTGGATGTATTCGACCTGCCGATTTAACGACCATTTGTGTGTTAGTAATAGGCTCTCAAATACAGTATTTGGTTGCTTGTGAATTTATACGACACAGGAATTTCCTTTAAAGACGGGTTTATTCTCTTGTTTCAATAGAGTTATTTCGATGAATCATGTCTTTTTAATATCATCGTCATTTTTTTATACTTTATTTGTATCCATAGGATCGAGCCATCACCATCATCTGCTAGACATGTGACAAGGCCAGGCATCTGTTATGATATTCCGTCCCATGTAGTCTTTGAGGTACTTGTATCTGAAGCGGGGATGCGCTATGGAGAATCTCAGATGGAAATAAGTGGCTTGAAAATAAGGTTTGCAATTAAGTTGTGTTTTTCTGCATGTCAAAGATTTGCTCTGAAGAGTATAGTTTCCTTTCATAGACAATAGCATATTGGTGTTTTCTATTTGTTTTTATGACTCAATAATTGACATATTTATTGCATTGTTAAGACTGGTTTAAATGTTTTTTGCTACTTCATAAGATGGTCAATCCAAGACATGGGGTTTATTCCTGAGCTCTTTTTGAGGAATTATGGGTGCCCATGATCCTTTGCAAACTGCTCAATCTACCTGGATCAGTTATGAATTGCATAAACCATGAACAATACAAAGTTAATTGATCGTTGCTTCAATAGCAAGACTGACACAAGAACTTTCGAGCAGTTAATACAGGCTTTTTTCTGTTGATTTTAAATCCTTTAGCGTAAATAATCCTCGGATTTCAGATCGAAATAAAATATGCGATAGAGTTTACTTTATTGATTTCAGAAATACACATGTTAGCTTGAAACAAAATCCACTTGTTATTTGATACTGGATTCATATTGTTTGCTATCAATAATAAGATCTTTTAAAATCAAATGAATTTACAATCAATGTTCAAACGAAAAATTTTGAACTTGTGGTATTTTTGATGTACATTATTACAAAGGCCCAACATGGATTTGCGTCTAGCCTCGTTCTCGAATTTACGGATTCATTTAACAATATGTTATGAAAGCATGCTCAGTGTTTCTCGTCAACTGGAGTGATTTTTATGTTTGACGCTATGATTTTCATTAACACATCTTGTGCTAATAATTAAATTTTGAGTAAAATCTAATTGAAGTAGAGTTGATATTGATGTCTGTGTGTGTTTGTGTGCTAACTGATATCTAAGGTCATATTTCTGAACAATTTTTTTAATCTGTTTAATTCCTGTTGCTTAAACATTTACCAAATTTTGCGCCGATGTTCACAATGGAATTAATATTTCTTATAGATAAATAGTTTTTAAGATATTGTTCTTTTGATTTGAAGATAATTCGTATTTCATGATGATAGAGATAATTCATATTTACTTTTTGAATAGAGTGCTTTTTAATTATTTTCGAAGCTTTGATTGTTATAGTCCTTGTTTTGACTGACTCTTTCTCTTCAATCCTTATCAAGTTTGTCTATTGTCGGAATTGTGTTCTACAATTTTCCTCCATATTAGATTGATCTTTTCTTCTTCTTTTGTGCTTTCATCATTATTCTAAATGAATGTAAGAAATGTTGATAAGTTGAGTGCCTTCTGTCCACCATCTGTGAATCGAAGGTGATGATGTTCAAAATTCATTGGGTATCATCGTTCTTCCAATATCCAAGTTTCAGATTCCGTGAAACAAACTCATCTACGCGAGACCGGTCAATTTGTCTTTGCAGATTCATCAGGCATAAGTAAGATATAACGATGAAGGTTTCAGGCTATAGGAATTCCAATCATTATTTTGAAATATACTTAAATAGTTAAAGAAATGAGTTTTACTTTCAGAATATTTGTATATGAGTTTTGTTTCAACCAACATTTACATGACTATGCGTAGAATTTATTTATTTATCATGTACAGAATGCTGTTTACATCAGCGAATGTTTATTTAATTTGTAGGCAGTCGATGCTACTTTGAAATAACAATTTTATTCGATTTGTTTAGATATGTAACAGAAACATGGTCTCTCAATTGCTCATCCGGTAGAGACTCTGGATGCTATAGTAGCACAGATGCCTCATCGAAATTCACAGCCCCTTTTTTGAAGCCATTTCAACTTACAAGTAGTGTCATATTTGTCAAGATACCTGCAGTTGAACCACCTCGATTAAAACGGTAACAATTGCTTTGATCATTAATTTTTTGCTATGGAAGACCTTCTTTGCTACCTTTAATCGAAAGTAGAGCCATTTAGGCAAGTACAAAGCTATTGGCTTGGAGTTGTGTTGATGTTGGTTCAATTCGTTAATTCAACTGTCTTTGTTACTAAATGGGGAACGCTTTTCCTTCCTAGGTCCAGCGTAGCCACTGGCATTTGCATGTACGACTCGTGTTTACAGGAGCTTTTTTACCCAATTATGGATGCTTATAGTGCACATATTGTTGAATTCAATCTGCGTGTCACTCAGAATGCGACTGCAATGGCAATGACACTTGTTTTTATTGCATTTGGTGCATTGTATGTGTCAAACCCTTGGCGTTGATCATGTTTCTAATGCCGTTTTAGTAGTATTCAAACAAAAAACAGTTTCTTGTTTTGGTTGTAATGATTTTTCACAACTGGACACTCATTAATGACGTTTGCTCTATTCGACTTTGTGATCCCATGTCAAGAACGGCTATGGTGTTTTCAATCAAATTAGATTCGTCCGAAGAGTTGAAAGGATTGTTACGTGTTTATAATCGTTTGCACATATTACTGCACTTTTCTACCAAATGTAAATTTTCATTTTGTTTGGTGGTTGTTTATAAACTTTCAAAGAACAATCAGCAATGTTTGTGAAAGTGCCTTTTACTAGTGGCAAATTACTTGACTGACCCCATTGCCATTAAATGTGAAGCTGAGCCCATAGACTAAATGCGTTTATCAATAAAGTGTGCTGAAGTGTGATTTGGGTGAGATAGATGCATTGAATCGATGGGTTGGTATGCCGATCGATTTTGATGGATTGCCTGATCTAAGGAATTGAAGGATTGGCCGCTGTTTGTGTTTATGCAAGACTGCTAGACAAGTGTTGTTTTGAGAAACCAGAAAGCGCAGTGATACGTGGATAATCTTCGTCCAAATATGGTATGACAGTATCTTTTCATTACCCAAATATGGTATCATGATTTGTTGTTCAGTATGATGACTTCTTGCACATAAATGAGGATGGATAATGACATTGTTGTTGCTGTTGCATCTTTATAAAGTCAAGCGATTACGATGAAGTCGCTGCCAGAAACATGGTAAGTGTTTTTCCTCAATCATATAAAGTTCATATTTTAATCTTTTGCAATTTCCTAAGTCTTTGTTATTTACAAATACTCTGTAGTACATTTTCTTTGCTTAATAATGGGGTTTTCATAGCTGTTATCCATATTGACGGGATGCAGAATAGGATTGTAGCCAAGTTTATTCAATCATTTTTTTATTCGATCAGAAGTATTATCGCAATTATAAATTATTCATCGTATTTTCTAGTTTCAAACCTTTGGCAGAAACTAACTTTATTTTAATATGTTCATTTCTTACTCAACTTCTCAATCAGCAAATGATCTGTTTTATTGTTATATGACCTACTGTTCTTTCGTATTGAGAGTACTGCATAGCAGCAATCTGCAATTTGTATAGACATATCTCCTTTAGACGAGTTTTGTGAAGATCGTCTGAAAGCTTCTCGATGACACATGCGCAATAGGAAACAGAATCGTCAATGAGGTCGTCAAACGTTGATCGAAAAGTGTAAATGATTTCTACTTTTACGTCCGGCGCTTGACGATCGCTTTAACGATGGCGTGTGTTGTGGCAATCTTTTCAGACGGTGGCCACAAAAATCATCTAGTGGAGATCTACCATATCATTCAGTCTTTTCCTACATTTGGCTATCCTCACAATCATTTGATATCAGTTGGATATTTTGTTGGCTAGGGACCATATGGTCCATTTCATCTTCGCTGACCAATTACTTCGCTTGTTGTTTTGCATGCTTTTATTGTATTTATATAGCTTTCCTTGACTCCCTATCAGACCAACCAAAATTTCCTTTTTGTTTTTGTTCTAGTCTAAATCTTGGTGTCTTTGGTTAGTTTGATATTAACTGTATAGAGGATATGCGACGATTCTTGCTTCTCATTGTTCTACTTAACAAAATACTTCAGCTCTTCTCGTCATGACTGATTTACTATTGGTAACTGCGGCTCACTGTTGATGAGTCGTAAACCGAGATTTCCCGTATATTTTTATCTAATATAGTGGTTTACCTGTCTGGGCATAAGCTTTTTATGCAAAAGATGGTTTGTGAAAGCATTCCTCATATTTTCATGAGAAAGTTCCAAATTGTTTAAACAAGAAAATTGTGAAAAATCGAGAAATTTACTTTAGCGTTTGAAGATAATTATAATTAATCATGTTTATTATTCGTAAAGAAAATTATTTAATCTTTGTTTATTTTCCACATATATGATGCAAGCAAAACTTTCATATCCATCTGTGATAGCGCTGAATATAGTTTCATAAACACCTTTCGATAGTAAGCGACTTCATCGTGTGAAATCTTGTGTATACAAATTACTAGGTCTCAGCAATTACCTTGCAATCTGACTTTCCCTCTTGCATCTCTGCCGGGGAATTTACAACAGCAATTCAATATGCTCTCTCAAGATGATCTAGTTTTGTTGCTCGAATCAATGATAATAAATGAATTTCATTTGCTTGTTTTGTGGATTGAGTTTCTAGGGTATCTTGTCAATTTACCAAATGTTTGGTCATGGCGTTACTTTTTCTATTCAGGGTTCCTTTATTCTCATGTAATCACTTTAGGCAGATATTCTTCCTTGATTTGAACAGCGCTTCATCAGTTCTTTTTCCAATTAATTCTCTTCATTCTGCTTGCCCATCACCTGCATCTTCCTCTGTTCTTTTTGAAACATGCAACAATGCTCCATAAAGCTTCTTTGTGAAAACTCCTGATGCGCTTAGTAAGTACAATCTTTATCTTTATGACACATCTCCTATGTTTATTCTAGTTTTGAACGACTGTAAGACTACGTTGCATTTGCATTTTTAGCTATTGATTTCCGCACCAACTGTTGCGTTTTGAGGTATCACTCTTTGTTCCGAAAAAGACAGAGAAAGATTTTTCAGGTATGATGTGCTCTTTTTTGTGAATGTAAGAACTCCTTTCGTTGAATTTTTGCTTAGTTGCAGGCTGATCTTCTCGGATGCCTTACTGTTTTTTCAATGTATGTGATGAGCAAATCCCTTGTAAGTTTACAAATTTACAAGCTTCTGTTCTCTTAGGAGAGGTTTTCGTCATTTCTTATAAACTTGGAGATAGTACGCGATTGGAAGATAGTTTTTAATTACATGGCTGACATCTTTCGCTCTGTACTACCAGCAAAATGTATTTATTCATTAGTATATATTCCAAATTATTAGTCCATTCGATTTGTTTTAAAAGTAGAATTTTCGTGGTTGATAGTTTAACTAGGTGTAAATTAATTTATGGACAGGAGACAAGTTGGGAAGATAATTTCATATGTGTAAATAGAGTAATTTGTTTAAGAAATAGTTCTTCGTGGAATAATGTAGAAGAATTGCTCTACAAGAAGCAAACATGACCAAAAGGTTATCGAAAGCCTTTCAACTGCCACTCTCGTCAACGCTTAGAACGGCAGCATGATAATTGAACTAGATCTAAGAATGATTGCTTGCTTGTTATTTCGTTCTGGCCTTAGTTTCATTGATGCATTACAGTTCAGAAATTCTTAGCCAATCATTCAACTAGCTGTACTTTTGAGACAACCACTTTATCCATCTTCAACAAATGATACTGTATTTCGTAAGTTATACTTACCATGTCTTACCACATTTTAGCATTAAACTATATCATTATTCTTACTACAAAATCCTCTTTTCTTAATTTTTGTATCCGTGCAGTGGATTTGTGGAATTAACTTTGGACGTTTTCGAGAAAAATAAATTTCGTAAAAAACCCCTTGGTTTATGAAATTTAGGACAAACTGGAAATAGGACTACGATAAATTAGATCCCCAGCCAGTTGCTGGATTGCCACAAATTTCAGCTTGAATCCTGCCATAACTATGAACAATGAAAAAGACATGCTGTTTGAATAATATTGATATGCCATACTTGCAGTGTGTTACTTAGCGATGAAGTGTTAATCACAATCTATTTTTGGTCCGTAAAGGATAATTGAAATCACCTATGCCAAGATTGCAAGACATATTTAATAGGACAAATACGCATTCGCAATGTGTAAATTAGTTCGAACTTTTGAACTCTTCTTTAGGGAAATGTTTGAAGCGTTTTTCTAGCAGAAAGTGGGAAGAATGATGCTGGTGACTGAATGTTATAGCGTCATTTAGGTTTAGCCAGATCATTGTTAAAAAATTTTTCAAGTCAAAATAACACGTTTTTTTGATAAGGAGCCGCTTTGTAGGGAACTTAGGTATTGAAAGCCAATGAATATAAGGACCGTGTGCCACTAAATGGAAAATTGCCAGGACCTTTGCAATTTCCAGCTTACTTATCACTGCAAATGATCCAGAGTTAGGCATTTGGTTCCATTCATTCCAATCGAACTTTCATGAATTGTGTACAGTCCATGTTGCAAGTGTTTCAGAGAGGAGTTTACTTTGAGGGTTTAGTAACCTGACGTAACATTTGCAATGTTTTCTTGCCTTTGTACCCTTTTCAGAGCTGAACATGTGCAGTTATAATTAAGGAAATACACGTTTTTTTGAAAGAAACCTGGCTCAAGGCTTGGTAGAAAAAGTTTTTTAATTGTTGGCCACATTTTACTTCTAAAATTTTCTTAAAAGTTTCTTAAGTCAATAAAAAATTGTAGTGATCAGTAATGCAAAACGGAAAACATTTGTCTTGTAGTGCATAAAAGGCCGAGCACATAAAACATACCATAGTTGAAACTATTAAATCCATAGAGAAAAGAAAGGTTTCCGAAACTGTGAAGGATGGCACAGAAAGTTCTAAAATTTCTTAACCCTTTCCTTGTAGTTCTAAGAGTTTCTTAGATTTTGTCGTGTCCTAGTACTAGGTTTCTTAAAATCCTGTTTCTTATAAAAGAACGTGTAACTTTTAGTACTGCAATGTGGCCAAGAAGTCCAAAATCCCGTGTACTATACACTAAAACCATTACCGCCTTGTTGATGGTACTTGGTTGTTTAAATCAAGAAAATTGTGCAGTGAAGTTTCATTACATGTTTCACATTAGTAGTTATTGATTTTAATCCCAAAATCCAAACCTGTTTGAAGATATTCTTTTGCAGCATGATCGACTGGCAAATTCAGTAAGACCAGTTTGCCTTGACTTATGCTTCATTCTTCATTCTTTAAAATGCATTTCAAGAGGCGATTGTACATCTCTATGGTTACCTATTCATGGACAAGAATGCTCTTGAATACTCTACGTGTGCCAGTTCGAAAGCGTCGCACGTCGCTGTCTGAAAAGCAATTCGTCGATTTTTCTCTATTGCCTCAATTTCGGACAGCTTAAAATAGAATAAACGTTTCGAAAGCATGTTTTGTACTTGTTCATTTGGTCCGAAGTGCAAGAGCATCAGCTCTTATCATATAATGTCAACAACGCCAGATCTTATCACATAAGTACACTTACTTCATTGGGGGGGGGGGGGGGAGTGTGGGTACTGTTTTGCCAGTCTTCTTGCATATCACAGAAGACGGCAATTTATTTTGGATTTCATCAGTAATACACGGAGTCAAATCGTTATGCGCAGATTGACGTCAACAGCCAATCAAAACTGAGTGATGTTTTTGGTTTTTTCATAAACCGTTGTCTGATCAGAGTGAATACCAGAGTGAATACAGCCGTTTGTTAATTTCGATCGTCTTGTTTGCTAAAAATCTCACTTTACCACAGCCGCATATCTAACGTCAAATAGAGGCATGGCCAAAATGTCTTCGAGAGATTTAAATGCAGATTGAATCTCGGATACTTTTGTTTGGTAGTGGCTAAATTTTATCAGCATTGCAAATTGAAGTAATTACATTATATGTCCTGTGGGATGTGAAGTAAAAGAAAACCTCTTGGCCAACAGAAGCCTAGTAATGCAAGTCATGACGTGTTTTTATCAATTTCAGTTGCTAAATCTCCAAACTCGCCTACGCAGAGCACTAGCTGACCTGCTACATACATCACGAATTTTCGATAGTACGTCAAAGAATAGAAACGACAGCGTCAGCAACACGCTATACGCACTGCAGCCATGTTAATGGAGAGCCTCTTTTGTACTACAACTCAGCTACATTTCGCATTTAAGTTTATGTTTAAGTTCATCATTTAATCAGGTTCTTGTATTGTTTAAGAAAATTCAATCAGAACTATGAATATCTTTCTTCTGAACATCATGTCATTACTCTTAGGATGAGTGCATCTTCTATTGACATTGAAGCGTTGCTCTTATCTCATTGCATTTTTTAGGCAAAGCCGTTTTGTTAAGAATATTCTCACTGTAGATCTTAGAATTGATATCACTGTTATCATGAATTTGATTTTTCAAATGTTATGAGTTATTATTTGATGACATGGATGGAAACAATGATCATTGCAGACAGGTTGTTAAAGCAGCGCAAGTATTCATTAAACATATAGTCGATTTAAGAACATGCAAACAGCTGGATATAAAACAGTTAAATGATTTGAGTGACATGTTTCCCCAGTTAAATTGAGAAACGTATTCATTTGGGCGCATACGACTGGACGTGGCCACATTCAATCTCAAAGGGCGCCCGCACTTAAACGCACTTTAAACGCACTTTAAACGCACTTTAAATTCTCAGTGAGTACCAAACTTAACGGCTACGATGTAACCAACTGAAGTAAAGAAGGTTTTGATAGCAACTCTTATCAGCTGATGGCGTTGGGAAATGTTACATCATCTTTTTGAGTGGCTAAATATTGATGTCACAGACTGCACTTGGTGATTTTAAGTCGCCTCAATGCTTGTAGTGTGACGATGTGGAGGAGAACCAATACCACGCAATTATAAAAAGTCTTAAAATCCACCAAGTAGTAATCTGTAGATAGTTCAGTGAGTGGAATAATAGCCTCTGTTTCATCATATCTATTCGAGTAAGAGGCATATGGGGAACTTCTTCTGTTTCCCTCTAGAGAATAGTTGTCTCCAATTGCAATGGGCAGATTCATATTTACGCTCGGCAATCAAACTGGAGTAAACATTCCGACATTTTGTGTGGTTTTTCCTTATTCTGTGAGAAGTTCATGTTATATACCATTTTCAGTATGTTAAACATTGTCGGATGTTTGTTACTCAGAAATCATACTTAATGATCAAGTCAAAGGTGAAGGTGATCAATGACATGTAGGATTTGTTTTGTGAATTTTAAATAGGTGTAGCTTTTATCACAGATAAAATTGACACCAATTTTTTGCCATACCAGAAATGTTTGAATTCCTTGTATATGTACGTCACTTTAGCCAGGCTAATTCTGGTTTGAAGGTACATTTAGTTGGAGAACAATGGCTGCATTTTGACATGGGATTTGTTTGTGTACCTGTGAGTCGAGCCGAAATGAGTGACAAGCTTTGATATGAACAACGTTGCATGGACTCAGGATCAATTGGCTTAAGCTTCCGTTACTGCATCCCACATATTGTCTCTTCACGTACGGTCCTGTTTGTTTAAACATTTAGCTTGATTCAACTCATATGAGTTGTTTATGTTTATTTATTTAATGCATTTGTTCTCGACTTTGAGACTTACTGCCGCATTTCAATTCTCTTCTTAGACCATCGAGAGATTTGACGTTCAGTCTTTGGTTTCAAAATCTTGAGGATTTGATCTCTTTCGGATTCAACGAAACGGGCAGATGTTCTGAACTTCAGACGCTGAAAAGTTGAATTTGAACACTCTTTAGTTGATATTCAGAATCAGGTGAGGTCTATCGTTATTTTTTTGTATGTATGAGTGCTATAAGTTGATCACTCATGATACGTATTGATAAAGGGAATGTCTCGCGAGAGCCTTGTACTTAAGTATGCATCTTATGTTTTACTGTTCTCTTTTCCGTTCATCCCATATTCATAATTGTTTTTGAATCTCCAGTGTATCCATTCAGTAGTAGATTACTAATGTACAGCAAAGTTCAAAGTTGTCTATTCACAAATGTGTCTTTACTCGTTTTATGATGTTCTTTCGCTATCCTTCGCATACAGTCGCTAGCTGTCACCAACTGTCGTCAAATCTCGCCAATTATCTTATGATTTCTTCTTTTATTCTGATGATCATTAAACTATCTTTGTTTCCGATGATGATGTTGATCTATTCCTTCTTGTTCTTTAAACATTATTTAATTCTCTGTGTTATATCCACATTTACTACTTTGATCATTGAGAACATTACAATGCTGCTAATCAGAATGAGGTCGTGTTAGCTTTTCGCATCAATTTTTATCCTTTGTGGACAAATACTTTGCGTACCCTGTGAGTATTGTTATGCTTCGTGAATTTTTTAAATCAGAGACATTTGAATCTTAGCGGCAAATAATGCATTCTAAAAAGTCATTCCGAATCGTTGATTTCTCTACCACACACCCCTGAAGATATTTCGTTTCACAATTAGAAGCTGGATGTTGTCAGATGATATCCTTGCTTTTTTGAAAGGGGGGGGTCTTTGTTTACTGATTCCGGCTATACCTTGATAACATCTTTTTCTGATATTCGTTTTAATTGTCTAGGTATGAAATCTCATATTAATGGTGGAAATTGCGTTCTTTACATATGATCAATATGAACTGTACATTGCTGAATTCCTCTTCGTCGTGTAATTTCACCACCAGCCTTCCAAATGCATCATTATCCACATCCGTGGCAGATGCAGCAGCAGCAACAACAACAACTGTACTTAATGATAAACAAAAGGTACGAATTTTTATTTATGTGTTGAGCATTGTCCTAAGTTGGATCGGTAATAGCCTCGTTCTCGTCGTATCATATTTGAATCGGCACTCCTTATCGTCTTGTCGAATCTTGATGGCTCATCTTGCTGCAGTCAACTTGTTCTTCTCTTTCCGGTTGCCATTTCAGATACGGCTTGAATTGAATGGGGGCGTTTGGGAATGGGGGGTGGTCTTTTGTAAACTATTGCACGGCTTCAATTCATCATCGCTTCTTGTTTCAATCGAGACTATCACTGTGATCGCCATCGAGCGATATCGTGGAATATCTAAGCCTCACTCTCGCAAGTGGACAAAGTCACTCATTATCATAAGCATCATTTCAGTGTGGTTGATTGCCCTTGTTGTGTACACACCTTATATGCATTACCTAGACGTGCATGGGACTAGATGTCATGATAAATATCCATCTTTGACGGCACAGCAAATCTATTCCATTATCATCTTTGTCAGTCGTTATGTTATTCCGTTGATTATTTTGTCATACTGTTACTTCAATGTTGCAATGGTCGTTCATCGTCGCCCGACGCGAGTGTCGACTCATCAAAACCAGGCCGTCGAAAATGCTCGGAAACGCGAGAATAATCGCATCGTGCGAATTCTTGTCGTGATTGTCGTCGCCTTTGCCCTTTTGACAGCACCGACCTCCATCTGGTGGCTTTGGTATGATTTTGGTGGCACTAATTCCGCTGTAGCCCTCGATATGATCGAGGTTTTTGCCGCGCTTCTTTACCTACACAGTGCAATAAATCCTATCATTTACGGAATCATGGACCAACAATTCAAGAAGGGCGTGAGGGATCTTTTTGGGACGTTGTGCCTTGGTAACAGTCCAACAAACCGCACCTCAACGGGTGCAGTGGGCTACAATGCAGGTGCTGCTGTCAAAGTCGTGACGTTTGCATCTAAAGCCATGTGACGTCATTTGTCAGGAATGGACAGAAGCTTAACTGAATGAGCAACTTATTTTGTTACCAGATCACTTTGTCGAGACTTAAGTGAAAGTTGAGTTGGAAGTCAGTCACTCATGTAGAACATAACATGGTACTTTCGTTGGATGAAAATTGCAACTTATGATTTGAACTGTAACTTTGAAGGAAATAAACATTTATTTGTGTGTAATTGGACAAAGGAGATAGAGTCAGTCATTTGGATTGAAGTAAGCTAAAGATTATTGAACTTTTGTAAGAGCGATGCAACTAAAAGCTCCTTGTGCGGATTGGAGTCCCTTCGGTTCATGGCACCCAATACATTTCAGAACTGGTTACAGATATAATCTTCTTAGAACAAAGTCTTAGCGCTTCGGGGAGTTTAACAACCAAGTCAAATGCCAGGATACGATCATGTTATGGTTTCTGGTGACAGCAGATTCTGCCACAGCAAAGCATGCTTTTAATTGTAATGATTTGCCATAAATAGCACCTAAGCAGTTTATTTTAGCAAACAGTTGAAATTGAAAACAGTTAGAGATTGTGTTTGAAGGTTGGAACAGGAACATGCCCATGTTTCACATACAAAAGAATCTTGCATGCCTCTATAGTCAAAGTATATGTTGCTACAAAATGAATGATTTAATTATGCTTTAATCAATGTTGACCAGATTGCCACTTTTCCTATCTATGTTGCTTTTAGGCGTCCTAGTTTTTATTTTCATCACTTCAGTTTGTGATTAGTCACTGAGTCTATTAGCATGAGTGATCTTTAAAGAAGAGTGCTTTTTGTTTCAAAATGAAGTCATTTATTTTTATAAGTCAAAGGAGGACCGAAGGCTATTAAGCATGAATGTCACGCTGCTAGAGTGTCGGTCATTAGTGGTAAAGGGAGATTGATATAAAGTATGGAGGAACCACTTTGTAAGGAACCTACGTGTAGAATGACGAAATATTTAAAGAACGTATACTACTAAAGGAGAATTCCCTAAGGAACTTTTCATTTTTTAAAAGTTTTTATAACAGCAAACAATCTAGAATTAGGAAGCTGGTTCCATTCATTTGCAGTCAAAAGCAGCAGATTGTTTGCTACGCTTGTGTTAAGTCCTTCATTTTTCATTGATCTTACTTTACAGCCAAAGCTAAAGGCAAAGTTCAGAATTTCAGTGCTTTACTTGTGTCTATACCATTTGTACGGCAGTAAATGTGAAGTGAAAATAAAGGAACTGTTAAGGAACTTTTCGTACTACAACTTGATAATTTGAGATCCGAAAATAAGGAACTTCTGGAACCAGAGCTTGAGCTATGCACCAATTTTAATATGATTCATGCACAGGGTATATTCTATAAGAGAAGATATTTTTCCATCACCAATATTTTTTATTGCAAAATTACCCATCTTTTTTGAGATTGTAGCCGCCGTAATCAATTGATGAATACAGTCTAACATGTATACCTTTTCACAACAACTATCTCTTTCCTTTCTTGATTACATACACGTTTTTTTCATAAGAAAAACACTTTTCCTGGGGCTCAATGTTCTTAACTTTTCACGAATTTGAGGCTGAGATTTTCTTAACTTTTGCAGGAATAAACTGGCTGAAACAGGCTACTCTGTATTTGTTGGGCCACCATAAGTCTCGATCTTTGTACGAGAGTTTGCAAAAATTAGCCAATATCAATTCCTGGCATGTAAAGAAGATGAACTGTGATTTTCTTAGGATTTTCTTAAGATTTTGGCCATTTGAGCCTCATTTTCTTATAAATTTTTTCTTATAAAAAAACGTGTATCACGTGAATACAGCAAATATGTAGCAACAATCTGACGTGCTTCTCTTTTTCTGTATTCAACTTGTTCCTTCTTTCTGTAAGAAATTCTTTTTCTTATAGCACATAATACCAAATTCTTATCGATTCCGTTTAACATTCTGATCGGACAAATTCTCATTTGACAGCATATATATCAAAAAGCTGTTGCGAATCTCGCGAATGTCCTAACATTCTTCAGAATTCAATGGTTTATTTTAGCTTTAATATATGCTAAAAGCGCCAATAGTCGAAATCCATATTGATTTAATGACGTCAATGATGAGGAAAAGTTCAAGTGAACAAAACCATAGCCAAATATCGGATCAGAAGCTCGCGGCAAAATGGAAACATCTTTTTGAATGCTGAAACTACTTCTTCATCCCGTAAGTGTCAGAGTATAGATGGTCTAACTGACAGATGTTTTATACTCTGAGAACTGTATTGCTTTCAATATGGTAAAACACATTTTTCTTTTTTCATGCAAAATAGATTATCATGTGTAGCTCGCAGACAAGAGATCTACTTACTCATGACATACGACCAGATCTTTAGAGTCCTCGATCGATTACTTGGCACTAGAGGATTCACTTTTATATCTTTAAAAATCTCTTTCGGAGAAATTTAATAAATTACAGAAAGCAAATCAAATACATGATAATTGTCATAAAACATAATTTTAGCAATTCCCAAATCATTATTAAAGTATGTTTTCTCTACAATTCTAAAGATTACAAGAATTTATTACTAAGATACAAAGGTAGAAATTGTCAACAAACCTACAAAATTCATTTTTACTCATTCTTTCCGTAAATTGTAGAAAAATACAAGAATTATACACTAAAATCTAGGGGAGCAAAAACCAAATGAAATTAAACTTAAATTTGATTTAATGCAGCTTCATACAAAGAGTGTTATACAAAAAATTGCACATTATATCACCTAAGTATTAAGACTTAACACAAGTGAATCATTCCACATTGTATACATATTAAAGCTCCACAGAGTGACCACATGTACATGTGAACTTATCAATCCAGCAGCTGAGGAGGAACAGTGCATGCTTGACAAGACAGATAGAGGAGGGCTTAATCATCAGAGGAATACCATCAAATAACTGGGGGAGGGGATGGGAAAAAATATGAGGGCTGGAAAATGCTCTGAAAAATAGTAACTGGGGGTTAGAGCAATTTGCGGAATGCTCTGAAAGATAGTAACTGAAAATAGAACACATATATATTTTGTGGAACAATGTAGGAAGACTGACTAACTATGAATTGTTGATAAAAACAAGATAAAGGAAATTATAGCTGTAAATTATTACAAAACAATTTTCTAACTTCTCTCTAAGCACATGAAAACAGTCTCCAGGGGAAAAACACAATTTCAATAATAAAACCATCAAAATTAATGGGGGTATTTGAATAAATGTGGGGGTTGGAAAAAGTTTAAAAATCAACAATCAGGGGGTGATGATTATTCGGAACTCAAGAGTACCCTAGTAAACAAGAAGAGTGGTCAATATTCATGGCATTTTGCCGTGCCAATTGATGTCAAGCTACACTGAGCCAATAGTACTTTTGGAGAAGATCAATATTTTTCTAAATAAATTGCCTGAAGGAAATTGACTTCTGGGAAACTCAGGGGCTTCAGGGCCTAACCTCCCACCTAATGACCATGAGGAGAATCCAGTTATAATCCATGTGAAACAAATTTCTCTCTGGTACCTAATATACAAAAAGTAAGCAACTCAAGACAAAATCCATGAACAGTCCTGAATCCAATTCAAATATCAAGACAATCACCTGATCTAAGTCAAATGTGTTATTTGTACCTTCCAAAAATGGGAGTTTTAGGAATTTTGTACTCAAAGGAATCATTTCAAATTATCAGGTAATCATGATGACAAATGTTGTAACAAATTCAGAAAATTAAATGTGAATGAAATGAGGCTTTCCAAAAATGATCACATGAGTTGAAAGGACTCTGTCATTGGTTACAATAATCAACAAGGACATATTGCCAATACTCATTGGATATCTTCTCCTGGAATTTCAGGCCTAAATAGTTTGACTAACATGCTTGTCACTTTTGATGCACCCTCCGGTGATGTTTTCCAACAGCACTGCTGCAATTAAAACGTTCACTACAAATTTTGCACGCATATGGCTTTTCCCCTGTGTGTATTCGCTTATGAATAGTAAATGAACCTGAATGTGCAAACGATTTTTTGCAAACTTTACAAGTAAATGGCTTGTGGCCAGTATGAAGTTGTGTGTGCACTTTCAAGTTCCGCCTGTCTTTAAATGTTTTGCTGCACAAATCACATTCATATCTTTTCCCTTGTTTTTGGACTGTGCCCTTAACCATCTCCCCAGTTCTGATATCTTTTCCATGCCACACATCCTTTTCAGTGTGTTTGTTCTGCCAGTGGAGTTTCAGGTGGTAAGATCTAGTGTAATTTCTCCCACATGCTTCACACTTAAAAGGCTTCTCCTTGCTATGGATAATCATATGTCGATTTATGTCCCCACGTCGTAAAAATTTTGCTTTGCACACATCACAAGAAAATGGTTTTACACCAATGTGGGTACGCAAGTGCATTGAAAGATCCCCACTTTGCTTGTAGCTAGCTCCACAGTCTTCACAAGTGTAAGGCCTACATTGAGTGAGATACCAGTTAAACAGAATGTGTGATAAAAATAGAACAGACTATCCAGAGGACAGAAATAAATCTGCATGTTATAATCTGCCAACACAGCCATTCATCTTGACAACAAGCTACAACCCTGGGTCACATATAAAGAAATAAAACTTTCTGCAAGCCAGCAAAGCCAGCTACAGGGTTTTCAATGAATACATTAGATGTGCACTTCCAATAGTATACATGGGATCATATGTGCATGCTATTTGGTAAGAAAAAGAGTTCTAAAGAAGGATATTAGTAGAAATTGTAAACAATTGATTGAAGGAAAAGTTTAATTATAAATTTGAATTTTAATGAAACAGATGTCACTAGACAATGCTGACTATAAAATACAATGCAGAAAGATTACAGATAAAATGAACAAATTTGGTTCTCTATACCTTTCCCCAGTATGAACACGCAGGTGTATGACAAGGCTATGCTTTCTTTCAAAGCTTTTAGTGCAAACATCACATTTGAATTCCTTTTCCTCAACAACTGCAACTTTCCGTCTCTTTCGTTTCTTCATTTCTCCACTCTCTTTCCCCTCACTGCATCCTGCATGGCTTACCAGTGTCCTCTTTAACGAAAATTCTTGATTCAATTTCTCTGGGTCTGTTGCTTTTATTCCAGGATCATCTTGGAGTACACTGGGAGCCCCTGGGTCTTTTTCATACTGATCTGCACACTCCCATAACTGTTGATTATACCCCTTCTCTTCTTCACTCTCTTCATCACTACCAGGAGAGTAGTCATCATCATCTGATGGCAAATCATCAATGCTTTCAGCTTCATCACTACCATTCTCCTGAAAAATTACACATGTTTACCTAATAAATTTGTTCAATTAATGGTTTCATAATAGCAAGCAAATAATGGCCGCAAGCAAATCATGGCCTAGGATAAGTTTTCTTCTCTGCCAATATTTACCTGTTTCATATCAACAATGTCATCACTTTCTAGATGTTTTTCCAAATGCTTTGCTAGGTCATCATAATCTTCAAAGGCCAAACCATTGCAGACATGGCAGCCATAGAGAATTATCTCATCTGGTTCAATCTTAATATCATTTGCTAAATCTGATTCATCAACTAGTTCTTCATACTCCATTGCTTCACTCACATATTTCTCCCTCTGTAGTAGAAAAAATAAGCATACAGTAAAGCCATGTTGTGATTATTAAAGTACAAATGCATCTGTCTAAAATGCAATTGTTTTCCAATACTAGTTTCATCATGGGGTCATTAAAATGCACTTATCATATAGACCCTTACCTTCTAGACAAAAGTGGTCTCAAATTTTTCCCTTTGCTGATTGCTGGGACCATATTTAAATTAATTTGATTAATACAATTACTAAACTTGATTCATTTTGTAACAAATATCAAGCCAAGTATATTCCTTACTACCCCCGACACCTGTCATCTTTTTTATTGAACTACTTTAAGTTGGAAAATCTAACTTGAGATGTAGTTTTGGACATCTGAAAATGTGAAGAATCTAAAAAAACGCCACAATAGTTAAGGTGCTGGGGCTGGCCGGTAGATTCTGAGCATTACTGTTGTACAGAAACTTGCTTTTACGCATTGTATTGAGTACAAACATATCAATTTATCTGTTACATAAATACAGTACTGAATTAAATTGTAGAATCAACTGCTATGCTTTTCCCCAACAATACCGTTAAGTCTATGATTACATATCAATACCATTGAACCATAAACCTTAGATCGCCATCTTGGCTCTGCTTGGCCTATGTCCTTATGTTCATTGCCTTTCATAGTTACAGAAAAATAAATGATAAGCTATCCAATTCGTACCCGATAAGGATACATACCTCTATTTGATAAAGTCTTCATCGCCAGCTAGACTCATTTATCAGCAAAAGAACACTAGGCCTTTACTTCGTAATGGAAAGCCTGTGGAGGAGCAAAGGACAGGTCTTTTTGATATAAGAAATTGTGGAGTAGGTTTTTAACCCAAGAGGTACTTGGGGATACGGGCGATTGCAATGAAGAGCCGTTCTTGAAAATTCATTCAGGTTGTAGCCACGAGCAACATATAAAGTAGGCCACGGGGATAACTTGGAGACAGTTAAGGCGAGGGGAGGTTTAGAGCGACAAAGAATGTGACAAGTTTGAACTATGGTTGTAGGGCTGCCTCAAGCTAAGCAAAGAGGTATTGACACCAATATCATTGGAACAAAAAGATAACATGAAAAGACATTGAAGGAATGTAGGTGATTTGGAACTGGATGTGAGATATTGCAAAAGTAGAAGGAAATTTTGCTGGTTTACAATTTAAAGAATCTCGAGAAATAAATTTTAATTACAAACGAGCTGTGTCTTCAAAAGAAAGGAAAATTTCTTATGTAAATCAGGGCCTCTTCAATAACAAGTTGATTGCAGAAGTGTTTGATTTGCAAATCAAATTTTAATATAGAAGTCGTAATAATTTTCAAAGGAATCCTGCAATTTGATTTTGAAAGAGATCACTTGCATATTTGATAGCATTTTTGACGCAAGAAAAATTTTTTGCTCTGATATATTGCAGTGGCAGGAAAATAAATATAATCCAGTCTTTGTTTTGTAACAAAAACTGGGCATCGAACGTGTTATGAATTGCGTGGGTTAATGTGAGCAATACACCAAGTTCACGTTCGATATTGACCGTATTTATCAAAAACTTATCTTTTCTAGAAACAGCTAAATAAACATAGTTTAAGCAGGGGTGAACTTTAGATAGTGAATTTAATCTTCGAGCAGATTTATATTTTCTCCAAGAAGCAGGTTTATAAATGCATTTTGTGTTTGGTTTGCTAGTATTTTAAGGTGATGAAATATATTTTATAGTCTGCCTTGTTTGATTCCTCAATTTTGTCAACATTTTGCATTACCTTTACTTCTGTTCTTCTACCTTGTGAGATGCTCTTTGGTTAATGTTAAATTCTCTTGCGAAATAATGTTAGAGGATTAACAGAGCTAAAACAACGTTCCTCAAACAGCGTTTTGGCAAATTGGACAAGTTTCAATTCATCCCTGATTCCGCGTCATCTCCTATAGACGTTAAGTTGACATTTGTGCTAACAGTCGTGCACGAATGAGAAGCGGATGCTGCGCTACCCATTATCTGATCAAATTTTATACTCCATCATAGATAAGCATTAACTTGCCACTAGCTATCATGAATAATCTTCGCCTTGAACTTTCCAACTCATCTATACAACCTGATCTGGAGGCTACACATATCGCAATATGATTTGTCTCTCAAAAAGTTTGAATCTTTAGTTAGAAATTGAGCTCAGTTGCACAATTCCTTGTATAGAATACCTATGTCTTGCCTTTGGTAATCCTTTTGTGTTTGAAGCATTGTTTTCCTAAGTTTCCCAGATCCTTCAATCTCTCAATGGCACTGTATTTCAACTCTTATCCACTTCTATTGCGATCACGATTCAAGTTGGTAGCTAGATCTCGCACAGGTTTATCAAGCGTCTCCTGTCAATCAATCCCCAAGCATGCCTTCTTCCCTTTTTCATCAATTTTCTACCCTTTGATTTTCTTGCCTACTTTCTACTTTGAGCACAATTGTCCGGTCATCTGTCTTTAACCCAAGATTCTGTCTCCTGGAATAGCACCCTAGGATTTGGGTCCACCACCAAATGACTTTGAGAGCATCGTGTCTAATCTTGCCCCTCGTTTACCGTAGCTTAGTACCTTAACCCTTCTAGAGCACCCCTTTCATTAAATAAGCTAAGAGAACAAACAAGTATTCCTTGCACAGTAAAACCTAGAAATATCACCGGTCTAAAACAAAAGGTGGGGTACAGCCTACGCCACTTGGCAATGTAATTTGCTATACTGTTGCGAGCACACTTTAGCATTAAGGGTCTATACATCATAAAAGAGAACAAGAATCGTGAATTTGCAGCAATATGGAAAGATGCACATCCGATAGATTGTGCTGTAAGATACCCCCCGGCCAATTGAACAATTCAGAAATGCCGTGACGAAAGTAGGAGGTTTTCAGAAGAAATAAAAGGAAGAACAGATGTGGACAATCTGAAGAGAAAGGACCGGAGCGAATGGGAATTGAAAAATTCATACTGATTCACAAGAAGACCCGTGAAGGACCAAGAAATGAAAAGGGTATGAAGGACTGATTTTAGAAGAATGCAAATAGAAGTTTGAAGTAAAGCTTAATAAGGGATAAATGCAAAGGGTGTGTGGTCATTGAGTGATGGACTCCTTGAAATCAATTTAGGAGCTCAAGCAATTTTATGAAGTGGAAGTTTACTGCATAGTAAATTTACTGTTTTATTTCAACTGGCAAATAAAAATCAGTAGAAGAAGAAGAAGAGTTTGTATGATACGAAAAAGAAGAGATACAGCCAAGACAAGAATCGGCATTTGCTGAGTAGGAGCTTTTGTATTTAGTATGAACGTATTTTCATGTGTTGCAGAATAGAAGTGATTTCAGAGAAACAGTCAAAATGTGCAATGAAACATTGTTTCCGTTGACAAAATTTGCTAGTGTTAACATTAAAACTCTGCTCTTCCTTGATGTTCTGCCTGGTCTGGGAACAGCGATAGGCAACGCAATTTTTATTATAACGTTGATTAAGACACCCTCTCTTCGCAGGCCTTCAAATGTCCTTCTTGGCTCTTTGTGCATAAGTGATTTGCTCGTTGGTTTTATTGTGAACCCTCTCTATGTAGCATTTTTACTGAAGATGCTTCTGAACAATGAAATGAACCCAGTATTGAAATTCGCCTTCTCCAAATCATTCTTTTACTGTGGAGGTTTGTCATTTTGTTTTGCTGCACAAATTGGGCTGGATCGATATGTTGCGATATGTCACCCTTTCTTTTACGGAAGACACATGACTTGCAAGAAGTATGTCATCTCTACGATTAGCTCTTGCATTGTATGGCTTGGATTTACCTCCCTTCAGTTCGACCCTTCTGTTGGCAAAAGTGCTTTTTACAATACGGCAAAGCTCACCTACATACTTGTCACTGTTTCAACAATATTATTTTGCTACGGGAAAATTTTAAAAGTGATTCAAAGGCACAGGAAAGTGAAGCCAAGCATTGGCAAGATCATCGGAGAAGAAATACAAGAGCATATTCGACAAAGAAATGAAAGATCAAAAACATATATGGTTGCTGTTATCACAGGGGTTTTCTTGTTGTCATACACTCCATATATTGCTATGCTCGTTTTCTTTGCTGTTCGAGAAAGTGGTGGATGTTGGGACAATGATGATGTCTTTGTTGTCAATAGTTGGGTAAACATTTTCCTCCTTTGGAACAGTTGCATTAATCCTGCCATCTACTGTGTTATGAGTAGCCAGATTCGAAATGCTTGCAAGAGGATAATATTTCGAGATGGGCCATCTCAGATGGTATTGTGATATGATGAACACTGATGAAATTCATATGAGGCGATCATTTGCAGAATACTCATTGGGTTAACTCCAAGGCATTTTGGGAGAAAACCCATAAATTGCACTAATGTATAAGTGCTAGTTTGTAATTCATTGTACTTCTGCATACGTCCTTTTGCATAAAAGAACCTATCAGAAGGCACTATATATTTACAGTTTATTTTAGTTGATAGACTCGAAATGCACTTTGAATGAGTATCAATGTTTATCAAAATGACTATACTAGTACGTACTATGGATTCAAGAAGCAGTCGAAATGACTATGCCATGGCATGATTTTATTTGAACTGTTTTCATAGTATTAATAGTTTTATTGCCTAATTTATTGAATTTAACAAGGAACTTATCAAATAGTATTTCATGTGTTAGTATCTCATGCTGGTCGAATTCATTGACCATAAGACCAACAGCAAATTCAGTTGACTGCAGTCTCGAAGGAGGGCAACATCCATCGGCTGCCAGGCGGGGCAGAATTATTTGTATCAGTGCTGTTCCTAGGCATTTCTTTGGGGGATTGTAGGACCTACAATTTTCCAACAAAATGGACGTGATTCTTTCTCGTGATTGAAGATTATTTGTTAATATTGTTTATTATTATGAGTTCAATTGCCCGCAAAGTATATGAATTTGTAAATTTAACAAGTCCATGCGCAGTGCTACGCTGAAGCAACCTTTTTCGTCCTAGTAAAACAATTTGCCAATAGATATAGCAACTTTTGGCTATTTGCTGACAAATTTTTTGTCCGGGGATGTAACCTGCCTCACATGCCTGATTTTCATTTAAAGATGATGTATACCACAACATCTAAACCACACATCTAAACATATGTGCAAAGATCACAAACAAAAGTATTGATAGCACTTAAAGGAAGGTTCTTATATCAACAATAATGGCTATTTACAAAACAAACTACCTAATATTAGAAATGATACAAGCTACACTACAAATATGCTAATAAGGAAAATGTTTACTGTAGACTATAGTGTATATTAAATTATTAAGTAGTAATTAGATGAGATTATTCTATATAATTTAAGTCACAAAGGGTGTATTCAGCAGTATTGCAGAAGACTTAAAACAATATTTTGGTGGCAGAGGAGGGATATTTCTCTAAAGCAGAATTATCACTGCAGCTGGGGTTGTTTTTATGTAAAATTTACAATTCCAGTTGAAATTTGAATGCAAGAGAAATTGTTTTGTTTCTTGGAAATCATTAGTGCTGTGACAATTGGGGTCTCATTTCACAATGATTCCAAAACTTGGGCAGTGGTCATGAAATGATGAGAATTCACATGAAGAAACAATTTCTACTACACTTCGATTTTGCTAACAATCTTAACTATAGTTTGCATTTAAAATGTCCTCCTAAATCTCTTGATTTAATTTCGAACTTCAATTACCTTTTTCTATTCCATGAAAAGGCAGCAAACCTTGCCAAGGATGACTCTTGCAATGCAGTGTCTGAACAAATTCTTGTTTACTGAGGAACCTTCAAGGTTGTATTGAAGGGCTTAATTTTTCATCTCACTCATTATGGTACTTAAATATAAAAGATTCTCTATGAAAATCATAAATGTACTACAAAATACATTAATCACTATCAACTTTCATGTAAGTCTTAACTATATGACAAAGTAATGACCTCTACTTACTCATCAAAATTCTCCCTTAGTTTGTCTCTTTTTTCTCTTTAGAATGGTGACTACGTATATGTCTTTTTAATACGTTATTAGCATTGAACCTCATATTGCATATGTCACAACAGTATGGCTTTTCACCTGTATGAATACGCTGGTGAACAGTACGTGTACTGGCTTGTGCAAATGATTTGCTGCAAAAGTTACATTTATATGGTCTTTCTCCTGTGTGCACACGCAAATGTGCTTTTAAATTACTAGAGTCAAAGAATACCTTATCACAAATCTCACAGATAAAATTCTTTTTTTGAGGCCCCTGGGGCTCCTTATTCTTATGAACCCACCACATGTGTGAATGCACATGACTTGATCTGTAGAACCTTTTACCACAAACTTCACATGCATGTGGCTTCTTTCCACTGTGAATCAGCATATGGCGTGTAAGACCACCTGATCTGCTGAAACTCTTGTCACATATCTTACAGTTGTACAACTTAATCCCAAAGTGTGAACGCTCATGGGCTTTCAGGGTGCCAATTTGTTTAAATGCAGCATCGCACACTTGGCATACATATGGTCTAAAACAAATAACAGTTCTTATTTATATTGCTGGGATAATCTAAAAAATTAAAAAAATAAGGTATTATGAAGAAACAGAAAAGCTCATTTGTAACACTTAGGCAACACTAAACCAAGCAATAGGTTTATGAGAATTCTTGGTAGTCATGTGTCTATCAATAATAAAAGAAATTTAAACTTCTCCATAAGGATCATATAAGCAGGTGTGCAACCAATATAATGTACACCTCATGTCATCACAGCAAGAAATGAGGCAGCTACATGCATGACTGTCCACCTGAAATGGATACACCTGGGAACTATGAGCCTTATACTGACAACATGAGATGGAAAAATTGAAGATAATCATGTCCATCTGCCCCTAATGGAAATTGCAAATCATTGCCAAAACTCTATACTAAACCAACTTCAATAATCTTACACAACTGTGGTAACTCTTTGAAACAAAACCACTCAAAATTTTCATGGAAAGGTACAAAAGTGATAGCAAAAATGTTGCAAAAACTACTACATACCTTTCCCCAGTGTGGGTTCTCATATGTGTGGTCAGACAAGATGTAGTTTTTAGTTTCCTATTGCATACTTTACAAATGCACTCTTTATTAGTTGATTGTGCATTTGTCTTCTTTCTTCTTTGCTTGGGTTTTTGCTTCTTCTTTAGCAATATTTCTTCTAAATTATAGTCATCACCAGTCTCATCAGTGTCTTCTTCCATCTCAAATTCAAGGCTAATTGCATCAGGATCCTTGCAAGACAAAAAGCAACCATAAAACAAAAACCTACAACTGGCAAAAAAACTTATTCAGGCAGACAACAATGAAATGCTCATTGATGCTACTCACCAAAAGTGACAAATATTAAGTATATATATCCCTTATTTATTAGATGTGTCAACTCAACATGAACTTAAACTCAATCATAGAATATTTTATTCCATCAGATTTTGACATAAATCAACTAGCTGGAAGCCTCTCACACACAAACACACACACACACACACACACACACACACACACACACACACACACACACACACACACACACACACACACACTCTCTCTCTCTCTCTCTCTCTCTCTCTCTCTCTATCCACAATAGTTCATTATTCTTTATATAATCTAGAGGATATACTGGTCATGTATTATGCAGCTAGTTTACTTTCCATTGTATAGGCCTATCACTTAGATTTCTTTATCATGCAAATAACCAGGAATAAAGTGAAAAGCATACTGAATGTATTAAAAGCTATGGAAAATGTACAAATCTGAATAAAATGGGATAAAATATCTGTTAGGTTAACTTAGAATTAGTAGAGTTTACTCTAATAACTATAATTAAATGTACTTTAAAGTTTGAACTATAAAAGTAAGCAAACAAAATTATTGTTAAAATGCTCCTTAGAAATATGAAATTAAAGAGTTAATATAAATTATCTAATCAAACCTCTTCTGACAATTGGATTCCAGGTCCATGTAGAAATTTATCTCCAGTGGCTTCTGCACATCTCTGCACATCAGCATGCAATGCCTCAAATTCTCCAACTGACTCATCAATCTCCTGCTTCACTATCTTGGCAGCTATCAGTGTTTCCGGTTGGACAAAACTCTCATACTCAAACCTTTGTTCTACAATAGATAGGGGGCAAAATGTGGAGGAAATAACAAAATTTGAATTATGTTTTGAAGAATATGGCATAAATGTTCTTGGTCCTGTTTAGAAAAGTTTAGCAAATGATACAATCTACAAATCAAGTAAATGTCACACTCTACTAATGAGTGAGGTTTAGTGCAATTGGCAGCAGACAAAAGTTTGGTCCTTTTAGACTCTGTTGACTCTCATGGAAATGTGTAAAGGCTATCATTATTATTATCATCATCATGTTGTTGAATCAGCACAAAGTAAAGTCTGCTTCAGATTGTGTGGATTATGCAGAATAAATAAGAAAATCTCAAAAGCCTAACTTATATGTATACATGGATAAGTTGCGTATTTCAGATTGTCTTTTCAACATATGCTGTGTAAGAGTGTCAACTTACAAACTGACACTTTCCAATAATTTCTCCAATCTTTCTGGAAAACACGCCGATGATAAGTCAGTTCTGTTAAAAACCAGTGAAGTATATTTACAAAGAGGAGAGCGAGAATAACTTACGTGCCATAGTGCACCTCTTGCAGTCTTCAGGATCCTCTAAATTTGCTTCAATTCTTTAGCCGGTCGGGTCCATCCAACTATCAAGGTCGAAGGGCCATGCAGTTGCAGTATATAGGCAGTGCAGAAGCCGCTCTTCAAGAAAGCTGATGTTAAGATCTCAAACGGCTAACAAGCATAACAAGCGTAGGTAATTATTATTCAAAAATTTTCCCAATCTTAGATAATTTGGTTCAATGTCCGTGGCTTCCCACAGCTCAAAAAGCAACTACGGACCCGGCCTAGTCGTCTTACCAAGCGCAGCAGCAGCAGCAACAACAACAATATACAATTAAAGGTCAAAAGTGACCAAATGCTCCACATTTGAAGTAATATGGCCGGCGATGATGCCTGCACAGATGTGGACTTGTTTCGTGAAACGCCATTAAGACTACTTGGTACGTATTTTCCTGGTTTTAGTTGGATCCAATTGTAGCATATCAAAATGGACTAACAGCTTAAAATGTAAATCTAATATGATTCTCGTGATGAAAAGTAGCGGAGTTGACGATGATATGCAAAAGATCATCTTATGCATGAGCAACCGATGTTCTTTAATTTATCTATCTACTAAGATAGCAGAGACTTGACAGGCTGTTCCTATCTTTTACATCTAACCTTACTTAAAAGGAAATTCTATTTTCTATAATCAGGTTATGCGAATGAAGTGGGAGAGGCTTTTCGATCTATGATACCAAAATCATGGGTAGCATCGAGCTATGTCATAGCATCATTGTACGCTGTCTCTGATGCATCTGATAAAGCATACAAATCATACAAGGTTTGGGAAATATTGCTTTCCATTTATAAGATGCCTGACTCTATATTAACAGTGTTTCATGATACATGAGGTATTAAACAATCTTATATTTAAGCAGTTGAATGAGATCAAATGCAACAGCAAACACACACAAACACACACACACACACACACACACACACACACACACACACACACACACACACAATTCAATCTGACAATTATAGTGATTACATTATCAATAGCCCATGAGAAGCTCAAAATTATACTGTGTATATGAAAATAGATTACTCTTGATTTCCATTAGACAGTATCATTCTTCACTATCTTCCATGATTATTTTCATTATTTTTATTTCATTTAATTGCATCTTATTAGTCTCATGATCAATTCTAGAAAGATCACCATGTGGAGAGTGTCAAATATAGGAAATCATTGGAGGTATTTTTTGAAGCAGCATTGTGGCAAGCATTAGCATCTGTTGTTATTCCTGGCTTTACTATCAACAGAATCTGTCGTCTGTCAAACATCTCATTGTCAAAAATAGCACCAGCTTTACGGATTGTGACTAGAAACAAGATGACCACAACTATTGGTCTTGGATGCATACCACTTATTGTTAAGCCAATTGATAGGTAAGTTGGCTCACTTTTAGTATGATATTTGTTGGAACAAGTACACAAATGAAAGTGATGAATATAGGTGCACATTTAGCTATTGACAAAATTTGATTTGAGGTATGTCTTCTCATTGCATTTATAAACAAGGTGCAGATCACATCTTATAGACCTTCCACATTCAATATGATCCAAAGTTTCTTTCAACTTAATTTTCTTATTCATACTGACAAGTCAATCATATCAACAGGTAGAAATTGTGTACCACATGAATGACTTGTGTAAGTTTGATGGTAGATATTTGATTTCACTTGCATATAGATTGCAAATAAAACTTTTGACTAGCATTAACATAATGTAAATGTGAATATAATTGCTCTATAGGAGCTGATAATTCAGTGCTTATATATGGAAACACCTACAAACACCAGCAGCATTCTCTTATCACTGTTTTTCATCCTTTAGGTTTGTTGATTGTGCTATGGAACAGATAGTCCCCCTTGCAAAACAGATACTCCAACAAGAAGCTGTTATTGAAGAAAGTCTACATATTGCTGTGGAAAGCCATAAAGAAGCATTTGGAGATTTACAACGGTAGAACCATAGTTATGTTTGCTTGAGTACTTTTGAAGTCCATTGAATGATTATGCTAGTTATTCCTGATTTTCAAAGTAGCATGGAAAATATCCATTTTGTAGTATATTCCTACTTCTGCTCTAAATGCAGGGTAGGCATAAGGTTTGTGATAAATTCTAGTACTCTTGTTGTATGAACAGGAAGAGCTTGCTTTGATATGTTGAGAGTTGTAGCCTGAAAAGGCACCTTTCAAATCACATGTGCTAGGCCATTTTATAGTTGAAATGAGATCTTGTGAGCATCTTAGAAATGCATGCCATTTCCACTTGAATTCCACAATATGTCATTTTCAGCTTGTTTTTCTGATGACTTCTATTATTGACTTAGTAAATATGGTATATGACAATTAGTAAGTTTTCAGAAAGATTGGGGTGCTACTCTGTTCAAAATAATAGCCGTGTTGAGATTCAAGTTATAGTACCCATAAGAATCATCACATAGATCAATGCTGGTGGCAAAAACACAGCAAGCACTATCTGTTGCCTGACACTAAAAATATCATTCTCAGGTGTGTCCACATTGTTACATATACAATAGTTTGTCTTTGAATGCCAACAATTACCACACTTCTGTGCCTGACCTTAGAAAATTGAAGTGCTGTATTTCACCACAACTCCTTTATTTGCCTCACAAGGTTGCATTGATTCTCGAAATTGTTATGGTCTATTCTGTCATTTCCTTTTTCTTTCATGGTCATAAGTGCTTATTAGATTAGGATATTTCAAATCATTTTATTGCACTAGTGTGTACTGAAAGTATGTACACTTTGTGTTTTGATGTCAATTATGGTATGCTGAGAGGCATAAATGCAATCAAAATGTATCAAAAAATCCGTAGATTCATAGAATTTTATTCTAAGCTTGTAGAACTGTACAAAGGAGTAATTACCTGATGATTAAAAAACAATTAAAATTTCAATTGTGTTGCTTTTGTTGCTGAGATTGCACGTAATATATCTAGCTGTCACAGAGCTGCAATATAGCGAAATTGATTGATGGTAATGTGTCCGTAATATTGTCTTTGTGGATTATTGTTCTCCCTTGTAATCTCATTCCTTTTGATTTATATACTATTTACAATGCTAATCTTGTTTAGAAGTAAGTTACCAAGCTATTCTCAGCCAGTTGCCTTTTCACGATTCTCGTTTTGTTTTCTAAAATTCTCTACTTTTTCACTACTATGCTACCGTCTTTCACGTAGCCAGACGTTATGTAAGCAATGCTCATTGAACTGATGAGAAAATCCAGAATTTGTCAGCAAAAGCCACAAGTCTTTGGGCAGAATTGTCGCATTACAGCCATATTTCTTTCTCTGCTGCATAGGCTCTGAAAGTGTGAACAGAATGGCTTCTCTCTGCAAGCTGAAATGGAATACACGACATATTATTATCTTTCCCCTACGACACACACCCCATCATGCATTATTGCAATTTGTCTTCTCTATGACCTATTATCACATGTAGATCGTTATAATAGATATCCCTGTTCTTTCTGCTTTTGCTTAAATCTCCTTATGCTCTACTTACTACATAGCTTTCTCTAAAATTATGGTGGATATTAATCTTTACATCCTGCGATATTTCCTACAGCTAAGATTTTATTTCCGTGATTTGACGGTAGATAATTGTAGTAACAGTGAGATCTTATTCTCTTCACAATTGCACCTCGAATCTTCACATCGAATCAGTCATAGAGAGCATGTGTTTTACCGTTTCTGTTTTCATCAAATTTTTCAATAGCCGTGTGCTGTACAGCTGTGTTAAGATTTGAACCCAAGTGTGAATGATATTTGCAACTCTGCAAGTATTTTCTATTTCTGGTTAAGGAGACAGTCTTGAACACACGTCGTAGTGCCATCTAAAAGTTGGCTTTAAATTCCTTAATCTACAGCCTTGTTTGGTAACTAGAGGAATTAGAAGGGTTCATTTTATCATCTTCAGAGGGCGATACTAGTCCTACACTCCTTCTATGATTTCTGTTTCGTGAGAATCTGCTACACGAAATACTTATAACAGTCCAAGCTTTCATACCATCACAGCCTTCTTGGTTTGGGCCTTTAGCATTCATTTCGCTGTTCCAACAACATCCAAATCGTGAAAAGTAGCATTGTGGGTGGGGTGCCGGTTGTCCTAGCAAATATAATGCATTTGGTAATGGGCGCCTCTTTCAGGAACTTGTTGTTTTGTGTTTAAATGATTCATGTAAGCTCAGGAGAATGAGAATTTCATCAGGGCGAATAACTGCAGGCAATGTGTACGTGGATGACATATGGTGGCCAAAAACATTATAGACAGACCACGTATGCATTATGTATAAATCAATATAATAAGTGAATTCGTTCTGGTTTTCCACAAAATAATTTCATATGCCGATGCACTTTGACACATTTTTCGATAAATAGCTAGTCATTGGGTTTGATTAACTGATGACAACAAAGTGGATGTTAGAACATAATCTCGTCTGCCTGGTTTGTGTACTGTCAGAGGTAGCCTTGTTTGGTAGGTGGTTTGGTGGTTAGCATGGATAGACTGCTTTAAGGTGCATGGAAATGTTTCAATTTCTTATTAGAACATAGAGTGAGTTAGGTAATGTTTATTGCGCAAATGTTTTTGTGTGTAGCGTAAGTGATTAACTTAACTCACTGCATAATCCACAGCTAATGGGACAGTAGAACTGCATGAGCTCAGTTGCCAATAAACACAATCCTTTGCTGGTTAAATTGGCACAAATGTCAGGGAGAACATCTGCACACATATCTGTAAGAGTAAGTTTAAACTTTCGATGTAAATGAGTAATGTTAATGGTTGGATACAGCAAATAATTGTATAATCTAAAAGTTTATTGTTTATATTTCATTAAGTATTATAAAAGAGCTTGAGAGATGATTTTGATTGAAATGCTTACCAACCAACATAATCAGGAACCCTGAAAAGCAGGGTAAACTTAAGCTAAACTCTAACTTTGCGAACTGTGTGAAATGCGATCATGTGTCTTTGAATTGGTGGTCGCTTTTGTCGCTTTCAAAAAATATGAGACTGTTTGAAATTGTGAAAGCAATACCTGGGTACTTAGTAAACATTTCATTTGTGACGTGTTGCTGTGATGTGTCCTCCTCAGTGTCATATAGATATTTGCTTCTTGCAATGTGAACATTTCTTTTGACTGAATAGATACTCTCTATCTAAAGACGTAGTCACTGACTGTTATATTTGGCAAAGTTTTGGTTTATAGACTATTGAAAAGTCTGTTGGTACTACAGAACTTCACTACAGCACAAAAAAGCGGCACCATTGTTGAATAATCATGAATAGGTGCCAAGTGGCCAATCATACGGCTAACTGGACACATTATTCATCATATCACGTGTATCCGCATCTGGCTATATATATCGGTTCACCTTTCGGTCGCTATCCGACGTTTCATACTCTGACGAGTGTCGGACGAAAAAAGCTTTTCAGTATGCCTAAAACATGGTGCCGCTTTTTCGTGCTATAGACTATTCTTCACACTGCAAGTGGAGAATGAACGAATGAGAAATAGTTTACAGTCTCTGTAAACATACCTTGCTGGATGCAATTTCCGTAATGGTAGACATAGATATCTTTCTTTTCCTTGCATTGGTCTTGTTTCATCAGACAAGCTGTTTTGTATGTCTTGCCATTTCTTGCACAGATAGGCCCAATACGCTTATCGGCTTCAGTGCACTTCACAGTACATTTGCAGAATGGTGTTAAATTAGCATCTACCGTGCAAACATGTTTGAATGGACATTTCACTGATGCGCAAGCTGAGGCTAGTGCTAACATTGAAAGATATTTGAGTTAGTCCAGAGATTTATGATGCATAACGTCAAATTCTTATTGCCGATTGTTAGAGTCAAGTCATTCTCATAGATAGACAATCCTGAACTGTACCTTTGGTATTCAGCAATTGTTTACTGTTGTGGATCACAGTTTAACAGAATCGGCCACAGTTCTAGCAGATTGCTACATTTATTTTTGAGCCCAATTATCCATAATATGCATGCTTAGAGCCATATTTAGAAGTGGATTTAGAAGACCACGAATTTCTTAGGAATGTGTCATTGATAAAATTTTCATATTTGTAACTACTATTACTCATCATTCATATTTATAATTACACCGCTATTGTCAGGATATGAATTATTGTTGTATTGGTAACGCTGGTTGTTGTGGTTGCTAACCCCGTTTATATGTTCAGTGAAGATTATCACATATGTTCTCCAAGTTTTGCGCTTGTAGGTTACCCCTAACAAAAGTTATTGCATGATATGTATCTCATCTGACATCATTTTTGTGCCATTTGTTTCAACTACATTGTATCAAGTAGTTTTCAAAATAGTATCTCAGTTTGCGAACCTAACAAGCCCCATATTTCAGCTTGCCTCATCCGATTTTGACGATTTAGACACCAAAATATTCAAATTTCATCAGCTGTCTATATTTTTCATCTTATCCCTTGTTTTGCTGCATTTTAAAATTCACCTGACCTACGCAATAAAAGAATTTTTGACGGAAGCGAATTGAGATGAAGGTGTAATTAACTTACAGCAAAAGTTGCATGTTTTACGGCATAGTGCTTTCATTCGCTCAAAGTGCGAGTCACATGTTCCATGTTTTGCAAGGTGTTTACACATTTCAACCTTGAATGTGTCTTTACATTCCTCTCCTATAAAAGAAAACCACTTAAAAACTATGGTTAATAGTAAATAAGTGTTATAGACATCCATGTTAATAGACATGTCGATGAAAAATCTCTGCTCTCGGACCCCATTCGATACTTCTCTGATATTTGCTCATAACTATCAAATATTCTAAAATTCAGAGTACACTATCATATTTCTGCTTTTCTTCTCTTACTTGGGCCACCTTCTGAGCTCTCTTTCGACATAACAGTCTCGACTTCTGGTGAATGCTTCTTTATCATTTACTATTTGATGTGTACACCCAGTTTAATCTACAAGTATCTCTTCTCTCCATACATGAGACTTGTTTCATAGCTAATACGTAAGGCTCTCATAGGAATTTCTTACATCTTCAGTCTGATAAAGAGACACCTGTATTTTGCTTACTAAAATATAGCGCAGAGATTTCTTACTAAATATGCTCTATGCAAGATATTACGACGTTGCTATTTCTGTACTTGTTCGGTATGCCTCTTTTCATTTGAGCATGGCTAAAGTAGCTCTGGGAAGTGTCAACTTCTGGTCCCATGACGTCATGTCATATTTCTTCTTTTGATGTGGTAATCATAAAGAACGTAGCAAAAGAATGGCTGAGTTTTTTAGGAAAGTGAAAAACATGAATTGCTCGGTTAGATCTTGGATTTGTTTTTGAAATGATTGCAAGAATTATTATTTAGATAGTATGAATAAGAAATTTCATCACCTAAGTAAAAATGACTAAAAACGTAACTGTTAAGGAGAATTTCTTGCTCCTTCGTTTAGCCCGATTATGTGTCTCTATGATTGGCTTTATTTCTAAATATGAGACTATGATAATTTGTTCTGTATATCAGTGGAGAATCCGCAAAGTGTTTTGGCTATCGACGTTATACATTTTGCAACCTTCAAAGCGATATAATTTCTTGGCCACATCTCTATGCTCCAGTTTCTATTGATTACATTCAATTTCATGGGCCAATAGATATGAAAATTTTTGATAATGGTGAGTTTGGAAATTTAATCACTGTAATTCGAGGCGATTTTGAGACGGCCTAATCTGGTCAGAGCCTCTCTTCTAACCAGAAACTAACCAGTTTTGTGAGCGGATTAAAGGATGTCTACCCACAATATTGTTGAAAATTAGCTCCGTATATTTGCCTGCCATCTGCCTTTTACATTATGTTTTGCAGAAGCTCGAACTTATGATAAATATTTCAACGTTTGCTCTTGTTTTAGCCAAGCACAATGATATCATGGATCATATATCATCTTAGATGTTTTTGATTCAGCACGTACTGTTTACAATACTCTTCTATACAGAATTGCAGTATGTCTCATTCTTGTGTTCGATAGGCTTCTTGATTTCCGAGACCATTTAACACTGATGCTTTCTAAATCTATACGTGAAGAGACCTTTTTAAGTGATTTTGTTTATTTGCTTTTTCCTCAATTTAGTTTTTAAGTGTCCGCTTTCAGAATGATTTCTTCATCTGCTTTCTTTCTATGATTTGCTTTTATTGCTATGTATATTCTGTTAATGGTTTATTTTAGTTATTTGATTGCTTATCAATTTCTTTTTCTTTTCTGCTAGTTCATACATGCTTCCCTAACAAACTTCAATAGCTTCAAATAATTCAGTAATAAATACTACAAATTCAGTAGCTCCTGATCTAACATTAATTACTAGGTTGCATGCTAGCACAACGAAGCTTGACTTTTTTGAAAAGATTTCTTGTTTGCGTACGCGTGTCCGTCTTCTGTCGATATTATAGGTTATTTTACAATTGTTGGCTAGAGACAAACATAAACCAGTTTCATTAAATTCCTGAATGATTTTCTTAAGTAGCATGAATGATTTTTGCATATGGTTAAATTGATGACGCGCTGCAAATAAATACTTAGCAGTTATCTTTCGTATCATACATTTTAGCTACTTTCGAATCAATAAATAAATGAGGAATATCCATGATGGTGAAAATGATACTGAATTAATTCATCAAACTATCTCCATAATTTGTGCATTGACTGTAGGTACGCATTTCGCTTTTAAAATATGAAACATATATTTCATGGTTTCCAGAGCGTTCAAATGCTTGGTTGAATTCTGTCTTTTTATTGCTATATTACACATTTTGATGTCGAGAAAGTCAGCCTCAGAATTCACAAATTCTGGACGGCGGTAAAAACAGGCAACCTGGCAAAAATAAGAATACTTAAAAGATTTGAAAGGCGTAAAGTAGGCATTTATAAACAAAATTATTGAAAAATTTTATACACTGTTATGAACACCTTGCTAATATTATATGAGCTGCCAATTGAGACAGAGGTACAAATTTACTTTGTGTTATAAGTAATTGTACAATGTGCAAAGTCTTTTCACTTTCGTCCACAAGCCTGAACATGTAAAATTATAACAAACCTCTGCTGCAATGCAGCAAAATCGCCAGACACATCCCCATGATAATAAGTCTGTTGCTAAAGTTGCTTTGAAGTCTGAATACGTGCATCGTTGCTCTTTCACGGTATAAGCTTTTGTCGAATTCACTGACTATCAGCAAGTTTCTGTCAATATCTTGACGTCACAAAACAAATCGAAGCCTATCCCGTAACAGCACCCTGTTATTGCTATCTGACAATTGAGATATGTCACATTTGCTTCAAAATCAATGAAAAGATATATTCCCAGCTTTGAAATCTCTTGTTGCGTAGCAGAATTTGCTTTAAGTGTTAAACTGTTTTTGTCTTGGCAAGCAGTAGTCGTTGGTAGTGTTATGTAAAGAACATTACTAAAGTGATCTGTCTAAGGTCATCTACAATGCTCTTAGCTATATAATAACGCAATGAATAAAGTCTTTCGGATTATGTGCTGACAGTCTATCTCACAGAATTGCAATTCAATCTTATTCACAATCCTATCATATGTAAACAATGACATTCTATCTTTGCGGTTGCAGTAAAAGTCATATGTCTTGCAGTATAGGAACTGAGATGGGGACAGCATAAAGCCGGCTCTTTTGACAACCAATGCATCGAATCTAAAAATTTTGGCTTATCATTCCTCCAATATAAACACAGACGAAGAAGCTTTGTAGTGTAAAGGTGGTTCTCTTAATTACGTCATTAAATTTGTATGCTATCTGCAGCTTTATGTTCAACAATACCAAGAGTCTCATTCATCTTTAAAAGATATTGAAATTCAATTTGTGCGGAAAGCATTTACTGCTTTCATAAAAACATATTAAATATAATCTGCACAATTAAGTGTAGTTTACCTGGAGGGGAGTGTGGCGTGTTGTTGTTTATTATCCAAAGAGAGGCTAAATATGATAACGAGACACTACACACTGGTTAGCAGCAGAAAGAGATGGTGTTCCACCAAAAGTGTTTGGTGGGCGCGATTCACCCTGGAGAGGAAAATACAATTGGATGATGCAGTTAGGAGTCTTAAGAAACAGTGAAGCAGTGAGTATACTGTAGGATGTCTAGATATATCACTAAAGAGGAAAGCAAACAGCTTAGAGCTGATGACAGTGTCACTTCTCATGAAGTTGATTCTTGAGAGGAAAAGAGTTTTAGTTCTCTTATAAATTGTCTGGGGGTTTTATTGGGGGAATTGATTTCTTTTGGTCCCAGGAAGATCTCATTACCCATGGAGTGGTATAAAGCAATTTCTCATTAGAAAACATTTTCAATTACATTACTTCAATTGGATCATGCAAGCTACCACACCAAACCAGTCATGCAATCAGCCATTTTTGTTATCCGCAGACAGGATCTGCACCAATGGTTCAACACGTTTGTGCCAGTATACTATTTGCATATTCATTAACATGCATAATCTCTTAAGTCTTACTAAAATACGCTGGCATGCAGCAAAGTTGGGATTTCTGTGCATCACATTTTTGGTGTGATTCCCCTTGATTGCAGATTGGCAACACATCCCACATGTTCAAAACTTTGGATGTTGTCTGGTACCTTTTTAGCAATTTCATCATATTTTGGCATACATTTGTAGACTTATAGCTCAAAATCTTAATTATACAGTTTATGTACTATCTGTGAACTCCTGCACACATGTCCCTATTTGTGGGTCTGTACTGATTATCAAGACATTTTTGTATGTAGCGCAGTATTTCTTTTATGTGAATTATGCTGGTGTAGCTTTCATTGCATGAATTTCGTCCCCTAACCATTCATGGTGTTTGATTTGTTTTATGTTAGGTGAACAAATTATGTTTGTTCAAAAGGCAAATCCAGTATCTGGTGTGATGGAATGGGTTTATTATCAAGATGATGATGATGATTATGATAATGATGTCAAGTCTGAAATTGCAAGGTATGAGTTCTTTTATTAAGAAATTCATTGAGAAAATTTATTGTTGCATGTTTCATTTTATTTTAATTTGTTCATTTTAATTCTTCATTTCATTTTATGGTTTGCTTTCTATTAAAACTGAACTTTTAGTCACTGAGCAAATTAAAATGTTGTTTTTCAGATCAACATATGCTGGAATGCTTCATGATACTGAAAGAGTAAATAAATCCATATTTTCTATTTCATATTTGTTTATCATTATTTTGTCACTTGATTATGAGCCTGTATATATATGTTTAGTTATTTGAAATGTCACCTTTTGGTTCATGAGTTCAGTTATCTCCATGGACACTCCGTCCAGAAGACCAAGGATATCATTCTTCCTTCCCTGAGTCATTTTGTAAACACAGGAAAGCTATTCGGTTCTCACTCTTTCAAAGTCATCCAGCTACCTAACTGTATTTTTTGTCCCATAACTCATCTCCCCTTCCAAACCCAGTAGACTCTGGAATGCTCCAATTGGACTCATTTGTATCATTCTCCTCTCTATGTAGTTTCTTTTGGAACCTACATTCCCTTTGTTATGGCGTCTTTTAACCCTGTGTTCTACCTTTACCAACTAAAGAATACTCATTGTTCAAAGGTTAACCCATGTGTCTGTGTGATTCCTAACTATGTGGTTTTCTCTGTAGATAAGAGCATAGGGCTTTGACAGCTCTTTGGGATTCTCATTTTAAATATAATCATTTGTAGGATGCAATTAGATGTTTGTTAGTGATATTTTATGATGAGTTTTGATAAAAGTATCATTTGACTGACAACAGAATAACAGATATTATGAAGCAATCAAAAAGGCTATGAAAAGAATAAAAAATTCTGGAGTCAAAGCTGATGTTTTGGATATTGGAACTGGCAGTGGTATACTGGCAATGATGGCTGCTGCATCTGGTGCTGATTATGTAACCGCTTGTGAAGTAAGTGTTTGTAATGCATTCAATTGTCAGCAGAATTATGTCATCTTATATCAATTGACAAACAATACACTTTGCTATGAGCAGTTATGGCTTGCAATGAGGCTAGTGGGATGCTCATGAATATACTTTCAACAGACTTTTGACTTCATATTTTTAGATACTTTCTTCTTCCACACTTGCTATGAGTTATTGTAGGGCTCTTGGCTCTAATAACAGAATAGTGAGTAAATCTATATATAATATAATAAGTTAGCAAGATGTTATGATATGTATACCCACGTTATTGCTTGTATTTCTATTTATCATGATGATCCATATCTTTTATATCAATACTTGTTTGCTATATAGTTCTTTCCTTTATGATTGATAATATACCATGGGTGATTTAAAACATTCCAGTTGAAGTCAGAAAGTTTAGTTCATTTAGTATCATGACCATTTCAGATCTTTGTGATTAAATTGTTGTTATAGTTTATGCCAATGTTCATTAGTATCAATGTGCATCACCAGTTAGTCATCAGTTTACTGATACTGAGGTTTACGGTCCAGTTGTGATTTCCACCAAATGAGTCACTGAGATTAGATTCCATGTAGTTTAGTCATACTGCTTTTAGTAGTAGCAGCACTCTAATATCTTAAAAATTTTAGTGAGTTTTATTGTTGTCCATTTTAGGTTTTTAAGCCAATGGCCCAAATTGCAGAAAAAGTTATAGAGGAGAATGGCTTTACAAGTAAGATCAAAGTAGTGGGGAAGAGATCTACAGATTTGCTGATTGGCAAAGGTTTTTGCATTAAAATTAGCCCTTCTTCCCACCTTTCCAGTTTCATTTTTCATGGGGCCTTTTCTAACATCAATATTGGCAGCCATAGATCATAAATGGGAGAGGAAATTAAAATGACATCTGGAATTGTTCAGAAAAGTCTGCTGTTAGGTCATATTTTTGCTGTTAGGATTTCACTTTTGAATTATAAGCATTTTTATTAACATTATTACTCCGTTTACCTCCATTGTTTATAGCTTGAAGCTAATGTGGCAGTTTGATTTTACAATAGTTCCTCGATTAGCCATCCCTCAGTTATCCAACCATAATCCTGATGCTAAACTTTATTTTGATAGAAGTGTTATCCTCCGTGTAGGAAAATTGAATCTTGCTATTTACTATTCAAATCATGGCATGTTGTTACAAATATTTGCTTCAGAAATTGTTTCTTACTATTGCAAATATTCTTTCTTACTATTGCACCTAGTTGTGAAAACCAGTATACTTATTGATTTATTCTTACAATATTTGAAGCAAAAGAAGAGTAGTTTTTACCGTCGGCGATGAGTTGAAAGTTTGTGAAATGATCCACAACAAAGTGCCACAGACAGAAATAATGAATAGATTCAACCTCAGTAGGTCGACTGTTAAGGATATCTGCGAAAGCGAAGGTGATTTGAAATCGTTTCAAGTTGCGAAGTGCGAGATGGGAGTTTGAAGTCCACGAAAATCATCAAAACCTTGAAAAAGGGAATGTTCGGCAAGCGTGACGAATAGGATGTGCCATTTTGGAGCTGTTTCTGTCTATACTTTAATATAACTTTAGGGAATATAACAAATAAAGTTCTAATTGTGTATGAAAATAATACTGTCTAATTTTTTTGCTTTCTTTCATGTGCGTGATGTCCAAAAGCGCAATTTTGCTTAACCGTCCGTTTTGGATTATCCAACCCTCTTTTTAGAAAAGTTGTGTCCAGTAGCTCCCGGATAATCGAGGAAACACTGTATCATTCATTTGCAGATTTGTCGAAAAATCATTGTGTTGCCATAAAATCTTGTTCATCATAGCTAATGATAGCAATGTCTTTGCTGTGCTCTTTGGACTAATTTGAGAATGGCACAACTGCACCTGTTCTTTTTAATTTGTTGATTTCTTCTTTGTAGCCTTATCTTTGTAGATAAAGACCTTCCAAAGAAAGTGAATTTATTAGTTACAGAGATATTTGATAGTGAGTTGATTGGTGAGGGAGTTCTTCCAACAATACGGCATGCACGTAGAAATCTTATGCAGGTATGCAGAATGAGGCTAATTAGTACTGAAAGGAGGCTCTGTTGATCGGAAACACAATACATATTTAGTAGTATATACTCAGATGTTAATCATGTGGGAACTTGTATCTCTTTCATGTTGGTGTAATAGGCTTTTGTTTTGTCTTCACGTGGATATTTCTCATGAATCTGGTGTTAGAAACTCTTGAAGCCTTATACATCAGGGATCTGAAACCTAAACTGGATGGACGAGTTTAGGAACAAAGAGTTAATTATGGAGTTACAGTGTTTATGCTATCTTATTTCATTGTTTTTACCGTATTTTAATGATTGCCTTTTGCTTTTATGCTCTCATAGGAACTCTGTTTTGCAATAGCATTTTTTAAATATAAGTACCTGTTTATTTACTTTAAGTTTTATCTTGTAATGAACGCAAAGCTCGAAATATATTTTATCATATCTTTTACTGCGCATTACCGTTTTTATGTCTTGATTTTTTATTTCATGCATTCCGCATTGTCTAATTAAACAGAGAAATTCCTGTCATAGTGGATTTTTGAAATATGTCCAAAAATCGGACTTTTGGTGTATGCTCAACAGTGACTGTAATGTATCGCTTTAGGAGGAGTGCAAGATTGTTCCATCGTCAGCAAAGGTATACATTCAATTTGCTGAATGCGATTCGCTGTGGAGGAGACATAAACTATCGAAACAGAAGGTATTTCAGATAATTTTCAACGCTAGAGATATGACTTTTAAGTTGAATGCGTTGCAGACCTAAATTTAATTTGTAGCAATAAGTTCTTAGGCAATAGTATACATGTAAAATTTTATCAACCTCTTTTTGAATATTCACTCTAATTTCTTCTCCAGTTCCCTAATGGTAAGCCATTAAAGGTGCTGCAACCTTTAGATGCATGCCGAGGTACAGCAGCTGTTGATGAGCTTCATATCGATGCAGTCAATGACATCAAAATGCTATCGAGTCAAATCGAGGCCATCAGGTATAACATTTATGTCTATAGAATTCTAAATGCTGTTTCCCTTCGTACACTTTTGGTGACTAAATTGAATTGAAGATGATGGACTCGTTGCCTAAGACATCTTATTATTATCATCGTTTTTTGTGTTTATTATTTTCATCGTTTTTTGTGTTTATTATTTTCATCGTTTTTTGTGTTTATTATTATCATCGTTTTTTGTGTTTATTATCTTAACTGAGAATTTGTTTCATTCACAGATTTGACTTTAATGGCTGCCTTGACAATTTGAGTTTCGAGAATAGGAAAGAAGAAATTCTTCCAGTTGTAAACATCAGCTCAACTGGCACGTTGCACTGTTTAGTTGTATGGTGGGACTTAGCTTTAGACGAAGAAGAAGAAATCATCCTTAGTATGGCACCAAAGATTTCCTCACTACACCCGGATCAAGTTTTGGTAAATATAATTCACCGTTGTATTTTCAAATTATGCATATCAGATTTTACGCTTTTAATTTTGATCAAAGTCATGTGAAACCGATACATGAAATTGCTATTGTCCTATGCACTCCGTGTTCTCGCAAAATTTTCGAAATTTATTCTTCTAATCTATTATAGCCATAAAATTACTTCCTTCTGTTACATCATCAGACTTTAGTTTTCAGACTGAACGTGTTTAGATAGATCGTCAGATATCATCCATTTTCACGATTCATGAGAATAGTATTTAGAGCTGTGCTAAGCTATTTTTGTTTGTTTGGTATTTGTATATTTGTTTATTTGTAAGTGGCGTGATCATTGGATGCAAGCAGTTTACTTTCTGTCGAGTGAATTAGATGTTGCTGCAGGTAGGAACACTTTTTGCTATTGTCATCATTTGTTTGTCACACCTCCTTATCTTATAGCTAATAGAGTAAGTTTAGTAGACTTATTTTGATGGCTATTATTTTTTATATTACATTTCCTCTCTATAGATTGATTCAACTTGTCTTAGAGATATTGAGATATCGAACAGATAGGCAACTTAACACTTCTATGGACTTATCATTGACCATAATTAATTGCGAGTTTCATCAGTTGCATGCCTATTGATATACAGACAAATTACATCATTACCTTTCTTTTAGCAGGGTCCGTATTGCTGTGTGTTATTGAACCTTTGCATGAATTTATGAAACAAACGCTAATAGCTCTTCTTTAGCTTACTATTACACCTTGCCTTGTTTGATATCTTATCATCGTAGTTTCATTCCGATTTCAAGAGATTTTGTTTCTTTCAAGGTGATAGTATTGAGGTTTCTGTGTACTTTGATGATTATAGCTTTTGGTTTAACATCAATGACCAGAACAGGTTCGTTTCAAAATAGTAGTTTCAATTCAAAGAAGTTTGGTTAACGCGGATGCTACGCTTGAATTGATGTTCAATATAGCTTGCCGCATGATTCCATTTTCTCTGAATTCTATGATGTCTGTACAACAGAGCATAATCTACGAGTAGGCATTATTGATAAGAGTTTTGTGATTGCACATACCATTTTCACGTTAATTGTGATCAGATGAGTTCAGCGCAGTTTTATATTTCAATTTATGTCCCATTTGTATTATTGCAATGTTTTATAAATTATCATCTTAATCAGATGTTAATCAGCATGATTCTCTTTTATGTTTCTCTGCGTATGTTTCATTTGGAAATCTCGTTGGTTTTCCTATTTTTGATTTCATTTGTGACCTTCGTTGATAATTCATTTACATCGGATTTTTTGCTCATAGTTATAGATTCTTCTTCATCGTAGTAAAATATCAAAGGCGGTAAGACCAATATGTACATGCGGGTTTCATACTGTTTGGAGTAGAGAAAGATTTTCATTGTGTAACAATGTATCATTTTGGGAAAAATATTGTCAAGTTATTGAAAAAGTAAGGAAACAACGTTTTCACTATTCCACGAAATAGTTGGAATATCCTTTAGCGTACTGAAAACATTCTTTTCGCAACGTCTGCAAGATGTGTACAAAATGTTTCTAAAAAGTGGTCCTTTTCTTTCTATAAGGAAAGTGTTTACTCTTATTTTGCAGTATTGTTTTTCAGTCGTTTTATATGTTCTAGTATATGAGATGTCAGCTTGTATGATCACCAGATTAGGTCTAGCCGGCTCTTACTCACATGTTTGGGTGCCTCTCATTTGAGGCTTCTAATTGGTGTTACGAGCAAGTTTTTTCCACATTTGTGTATTTCTCATCAATTATAACATTTTGGAGAAACAAGCATAATAATAGTTAGTTTTGGTATTTCGTATTAGTCCTTGGCAGTTTATTTATCAATCATTTTAGTTGAAAACAAAGAAAAAAGCCATGGTTCTTGGTGATGTTTCGTTGCTTCCCCTTTTTGCTGCACAATATTTTGATAAGGTAATTCTACACCGATTTTGAAAAGGAATTAACTATGCTTTTTGTTCGACTTTATCTTCTGTATTTAGATGTTTATTTGTTGGAATAGAGAATGCCTCTGTATCTAGGAAAATCTTGTTTTATTTTATTGTCTTAGCTTAATACTCCATAGGTGCTTTACATCGAATTTTCGCAAATGTCAAAGGATCTTGTTAAAAAGGTACGTATGTGTAGCTCTCATTCCAGGCAGATCTCATGTGAAGCAGATAAATTATTATGTATTCTTTGTTTTGAACCTCTTCTTAAAATGTGAAATTTCGTGTAAATTTTGAATGGAAAAGTATGGATGCTCTGTTGATTTATTTTCCTTTCCATTCAGATGGCTGCACAAAATAAAGTTTTGAACAAAATAGATATTATCAATATTAGGGATATAACTGGCAAAGATTTCGCAAGTCTATTTTCAGCATCAGAGGTAACAGACAGAAATTATTTAGCTTCTGATAATTCATAGTAAGTAGTTTGAATAAATTACACTGAAATCGGTATATTCATTTAGCTAGGTAATTGTCCACTTATTAGATTTCATGGTGTAATGTCTGTCACACAAGCCATAAAGTGAAATCTTCGTATTAGATATGATGATACACTTTTATGCATGAAAATGATGTGAGGATTCTATGAACGACTTCATTTCACTGTGTTCATATCAAGCATCGATTTTATATGGGGTGCTGAATTAGAGAATTTGTTCGAAAATCTTCTATATATCAGAAAAACATTTTTCAAATGTTTAATAGCTACTATCAACTTTTGACAGCCCGATACAGTCTTGGCAGAACCATTTTTCTCGACCAGTCTTCTTCCATGGGAACATCTTACGTTTTGGTATCATCATGAAACAATTTCAAAACAGTTTAATACACCGCCATTACTAATTCCTAGCAAAGGTGTCTTGAGACTTGCTGCAGGTATTTATTGGGAGTAAAGTTCCATTTAGATATTTGCTATACCTCAAAGTTCTCATACTTCAATGAAATAAGGTGGATGTCTGCTAGTTCACCTTTGTTTTTCTATAAGTATGTTTGGTTTTATGCTTACTTTTGAATGCATTCAGCTTTTACCAGTTAAAGGGATATGTCAAATTAATCATAGCAGTTTGCAATATCATAGTATTAGGAACAAGATGAAATATTTGGCTTTGTTCTTAACTAAGATGTATCATTCGAGATGGCAAACATTTATATGAACAGTCGTTTATTCTTTGAAAAATGGATGCACAATGAGAATAGTTGTCAGTGCTTTGTGATTTGTTGTGAATTAGGACAACTTAATATTTGACATATACATGTTAATATGATGCACTTAATACCAAGACATTTATTTTATTGAAACATCTTATTCATTAATTAATTAATTAATTAATTCATTCATTCATTCATTCATTCATTCATTTGTTCATTTACTTTTGTGATATGTATTTTTATTTTGTTACAGTTCAGTTTCAAGACCTATGGAGAGTACGTAAGCCAGTGAATATGATTGGAGAATTTAAGTTAGATGCCTTTGATGCAGTCATTAAGGTAGTGTAGTTGTTTCGTTTATTCAAGCTATGTAGAGCTTTGAAAATGAGTGAGTACAACTTTTAAGGGTTTTCCGGTAAAGGCCATTAAATCTTGATGATGGACAAAAACAGAAAAGCAGACCGTTATCAAGACATAATTATTGTATCAAGACATACTTATTTTACTTATTGTATTCACCTTATCGTATCTTATCGTATCACATTATATATCCCAATTCATTCCGTGCTCGGAGCTCAGAAAGTATCCATGCTTTTCCTTCTGTTTCAGTTAATATTATCTTTTTATATTTCATTTGGTTTACGTATAATACAAATTTTATGTTACTCTAATGACTATGAAGATTTCTCCAAGCTTACCCAAGAATGCCTTTTCACTCTTTTATCATTGTTTTGTCTCGTTGCTTGTCTTATTATGTTTACTGTACAACCATTTAATTTGATAGTTTTTGAAGCCATGTCTTCCAATAATGTAATTCTTACTATGATATAATGTTTCTTAAAGACGTTTGGCGGCTAAAAATGAGGCCTTTTTGTCCAACTAGGATGCTCTACGACCTGAAAATTCTGATGAGCATGGATTGCTCTTTGAAGCTGAACCTTACGCTCTTTGGGAATATGAATGTGAAATGTTATCTGATTGTACTGCATGTGGATCCTTCGATTTTAGCAGAAGTTTTCCTGACGAGGGTTGTAAGATTTTCGAAGGAAAGCTCATATTCAATCGGTATGTAGAAAATATTTATGTTGGTTTTGTTGTCAGATCTCAAAAGACCAAATTTCGCTTGAAAGAGTCTTGATTTAACAGTTATTTCTTTTGTTGCTGTTTTCCCACCAGTTGTTTTTCCACGAGATTCTTTAGCTTCTCTAACTGTAATGTGTTGCACGAGGCAAAAATTTTGCATAGGAGTTTTGAAGTTGGCATTCTATGTTATCTTCAAATATTGTCTGTTATCTGTTCTAACATGAAGATGGTAGAGTTGCACCAAGGCTGATTTGAAGCTTGAGAATCAAATTTGAAAAAACTGAAGACTTCAACGTTTGCTTTAAAAATGAAGAAGACTTTTATTATTAGTAATGAATGAATTACTGAAAGCTGGATAATATGAAAAATGTCTTGGTAATGAAATAAAATGCAGTCGTTAGTGTTAATAGAGCAAGAGTTTGTACCGGGTTATCTATAGTAAAAAGTTGCTTTTTAATTTAAAGAAATGGTGTATTCCATGCACTGGTTGCTTGGATGGACTTCTTTCTTGATGATGAGATTGTCTGGACAACTGGCTATGATGTAAGTTTCTTTTTATCAACTGTTATGATGTTGAAACTGCTGTTGTAGGTTATTCAGCAATTCATTTGTAATGATAATGCCTTGACCCTAGCTTCTTTTTGCTATTGTTGCGCTATATATCATAAATCTATTTCTTAGCTTGATTTACTTACCATAAGATCCTTACTAGGAAGCAATTTCTTGACAATGGCAAAACAATTATAAAACGAACTTGCTATATATATGATATATTTAGAATTATCTTGTCGAACTCGGAATCTTCCATTGGCCTAACCTTTACTTGATATATTTTAAGAGCGTAAATATATTACAATTTGTATCGGATGTTGCCTTTTCCAGCAGCCAAGAGTTTATTTATCTTTATGTCTGATGTTAATTAATTTTGGTGTGTAGAAGTTTTCTTCTTTGACTCGAGGAATAATAGCTTTGTGCCAATCGCAAATTGCTTTATTTTTTAGCCAAAAAGTTATTGTTGGGTTACCCACAGTAAACAAGGAGTTGTATTTTTGGAAAACCCGGAGTCAGTGAAAGTTGGTTTTAGCGTGAATTATCGTGTTCTGTTTGAGAAAGACTCTTGTAAACTGTTATTTCAGTTGATGCAAGGAGGAAGATGATATATTTTCGTCTGTTGGTGTTTCTTTCGTGTGATGCTGTGTAGGTATTGTGCAGTAGGCAGTGAAATAATCAAGAGACCTCTCAACTGGAAGAAAATAACCTTAACGGACAAAATACCATCAAAATTATGATTAAATTTTGGAAATCACTCTTTACCATGCAGTTACATCCTTGTCGCAAAAGAGATTGGTAGAATATAGATTACATTTTATTACGGAGCCTCACTTTGTTTTGTTAAGAATTCTTAGGCTTGTATGAACCTTCTTATCCTATTGCATGCGCCCATTCCTTCTTCTTATACACAATTTTTTATAAGAAACGTGTCTATAAGAAACATGAGGCTGAAATTAGCCAAAAGTTAAGAAACATTTAAGAAATATGGGCGCGCTGAGCTTGGAAAGTAAACTTGAAAAACATTTGTGGCAAGAAATTTTTTATTGGGTAGAATAGTTTCATATGACATGGATCTCTTAACTGTTTTTAACTGCTTTATGAAAATGTTTAAAGAAGTCTTAAAAGGTTTGCAAAAGACCAACAGTGCTTCCATCATCATCTAATTCTACACTCATTTCTTCCTCCAATCCATGACTCTCGATCATTTTGATAGGCTCACCTCCAACAGTCTGTGGCGAAACATCATCCAACTCCTGGTTATGAAATTCTTTCCTCCTTGGTTAGTTATGATAAATATACACCCAACCAGTTAAAGTACTGTTTGGTAATTTAATTTACATAGGCACCTACCTCATTGCTACGGTGCATTTAGGTGTAATATAACTCCAATGCAAAGGAATACAGCATAGAACTACGATGGTACACAACATACAACGCCAAGTGATACAGTCTGCCTTGGAATACAATACATTGCAGTGAGGAAAATACTTCAGGATATGCAGAAGATCAGGAAGATGGTATCTTATACCTATTGGCACATTTATGTGTTCTCTATGCTTGAAGCCAAGTTAATAATTTTTCACGATCTGTGGGAGATCATAACCCATTCACAGAATTTTGTGACCCGATGTCTTGTGCCCAGTGCTTGAACGAAGTCCTGAAAAGTTGACTGTATAGGTCTGGTAGGTTGTGACAGTATGGGAACTACTGTGATGGGAACCATGGAGGAGAGAAGCATGGGCAACAAGTCAATTTAATAACTAGCTGCCTCTGCAATACGACTTTGGCCTAAGCATCTTTGTATATCTGATGTATGTAAGTTAAACATGCCACAAGGGAGTAAAAAGCTAGCTTCAAAGAGACCAAAAGATGTTGTTGTTAGAGCTGACAAGGAGAAATTAAGGAAGCAAACACCCAAGATGAAAAAAGGAGGTAAATGTTGTGTGAATGTAGAACGGTTTTGTCCTGTCTGTCACTGTCTTATTTTGAGCTTGTGAGATTTCTTGCTTTTTGAGCTTCTACTTTTTTCTTAGAATAATTTTCTGAACTATTTATTGTTTTAGCATTGAAGATAGCCCCCAAAAAGAAAAAGAAACAGCAGGATGTAAAGTATAAAGAGGTAAACAACAATACCATTTGTAATATAAACGTGGATTGAGTGCATGTACAGGCTGTAGAGTTTGCAAGCGTATGTAGGCAAAGGCACACTCGAGATTTCTTTTCTCAAATGCGACTGCAAACCCAGAAATTGTTGTAGCTAGAGGTTGAAAGAGTGATAGTACGAAGTGGAATTTTTTTATTTGAACTTTTTGAACTTGTAGCGAATATTTTCCTGCTATTATAAGGATAAGTAGTGAAGTGTTTGTTTTACAGCCTCATTACAGAATACAAATAACCGAAAATGCCTTCAGCCAAAAATTCGAGTGCACACTTTAAAAAGCACTCGTGAGTCCAAGTGTGACTCTGCTCATGCACCCTGGAGATCTCAGCAAAATAGGCCATCAGCCCAGGTTAGGGTGTGAGTTGTATGTCTAGCAACTGCTGGTTTTGCTAACATAGATTCTACACCTTACATAGGGTGTCAACATAGGATGCTGAAGGATATGAACTATAGCACAGCTCTAGGTTTACTTGTTTATGCATGTACATAAGGAATAACACTGGTGGTGATGTTGGCACTATAAGCCTCAGAATTTGGCCCACAAACTTAGATCAAAGATGCAGAAGTAATAGCAATTAGTTTAATTATTTTGATAATATTTTTGGATTTAGAAGAAAAGTGAAACTCAGGATAAATCATGCATTTTCCAAACACTAAGTATTTTTGTCAAATTGATTCTGAAATCCAGTATTTGATGAGATTAATGGTTGATTCTGATTTGATTGGTAAGAATACAAATCTGAAGTCAGAAACATTCAATGTTCAGAAATTGTGAGATACTGAGAGCAGAAATATTTTAAAACTTGGAATGATGCTTATGTGTATTTTTATATATTATCACTATTACAAATCTGAGGCCACTGTGTAAAATTAGGTTCTCAGATAATTGTTATTAAGTTGCTCATCGTATTGTTTGTAACTCAGGCTTTGAAAAAGGAATTCAATAAGGCACTGGAGCATGAGTTAGCTGAACAAGCTGGTACTGACAATCTAAAAGTTGTGAAAAATTTCGAAAAGAAATAAAAGCAGACAATTGTATTGTGATCAAGAAACATAAAGAATTCCTGCAATGTGCCTGTTTGTTGAATGGTGTTGTCTGGTCTGGCAAATCAGGGTATACGCAACAAATATTGACCCCAAGTATGTGTATCGATTGGGAATAACAAAGTCCTCATCAGCTGGACTAAAAGGGACCATTCTATTTGGATGAAAAACCTGACATCACTTGATAAAATTTTGTATATTCTTATTCTGCTTCATTTCCATACAACATACTCTTACTCTTTGCAACATACAGGTATGTGGAGAGCCAGGCTAGGCCCTGGGTTAAAAAATATCATGGACCCTTATGGGTTCATTAGATGCTGGCACTAGCATCAAATCCCCCAGGCCCTTGCTGGAGCCCAGGCCCCATAACTTTACCCTGGCTACCCTCCCCTCTCAATAGCACTGCTTTTATAATTTTGAATGTTTACCACTTATTTCCACTGCTTTTTATTTACCGTGAAGAACAGTATCAGAGTATTAAGAATTGTAATGAATTATATTTAAGAAATTAAATATTACTACCAAAAATGAACTTACAATTTAAAATTGTCTCACGATCTACATCTTTAGTACTAGAATTTCCCAATGCAACATGAAAGATTCCCCTTTTCCGATACAAATTTCTTGGGGCTCTTGGAAGTTGGAAGCCTCAGAAGTTGGATTTTATTGTAAGTATCCCATATATTACACCTGGCTTTTTTTGTGCAAAAATTTTATTGGCGACCTTTTGACCAAATACTTCTGTTTTTGAATTCTTTGAATAGGACCAAAGTGCACTGAAAAAGCCTTAATATTTTCATCAAACTAATCATGCTTGCTATTGGAAAAATTGTAAGGTTAGTGCTTTAGAATTTTCACCAAATTTACTTATTTCAAAAATGAGATACTGGTTCAGAAAAGCAAGTGTGCTAATTACATATTTGGTGTATAATTTGGTTACCATCAAAAAGAATTTTTAGAGTTATTTCTTCTCCAGATAAGGGTAACCATCTTTTATGTAGGACTATATATATATATATATATATATATATATATATATATATATATATATATATATATATATATATATATATATATATATATATATATATATATATTATATTTAAATGCAACATATGACTTATTCCTTAATGTTATTCCAATGTGACACATCCAAGTACCATAAGTTAATGGCCTAGTTTCAGAATGTTTTGTGTTATGTTGGCATAGTCATTAGGACTATAGAAGTAGTCAAATCTATCATTTTACTGCAACAGCCCTACGTAAAAGATGGCTTTCCTCCTCTCTGTAATCTTCAAAATTTCAAAGTTCATCATTAATATGTGCTCTCCTTCCAGTGCTTCAATATCAGTTAGGTTGTGCAGAAAAAGTAACAATATCAACTGCATATCAGTTATTAACAAAACAGTATTAAGGAAGATAGTTGACATGAATATAATAGGAGGAAGCTCATTGGACATTTGCAAAATAATTTGGAACAAACAACCATCATCATGTAGAGTGCAGAATTAACTCTCTGTGTTGTCATGTCACTGTCTTCTAAGGCAATTCAGTCCTGTTTCCTGAAAGGAAAGACAAAAATAACTATCATTACATTTTGACACATATTCACAAATTAAAAGACTGAAGTGGCCAGATTTTGACACAGATGTTTAAGACCCATTCCTAGATTCATCATCAGTATCAATGTATTTTAAGGGTATAGACAATGCTTATTACACAAAGTAGGCATGTTGATTGCAAGACAGTGCAACACAGTGCATTCGGTCAAATATGAATATATATTACCTCATCTATGTCCATGACAAAACCATTGTCTTCTGCTAGTTTGCGTATTTCTTCAAGATGATCAGGTTTTAAAGATGGTGGAATAGGCATGATCTGCTGCTTTTTATCCTCTTTAAATTCCCTGTGAAAAGTCAATAGAAAAACAGTTAATCACAACATAAAATTTCTATGATTATCAGATTTTACCAGAAAATAATTATTGTACACTATATATATTTTCTCATTTACAACTTTCCTACTGCATGAAATTCCTAAATTTGCTGAAGGTAATTCTGTATTGAGAAAATGAAGTAATCAAAGTTTTATGAGGATGCATGAGAATTTGCTTCACATTAACATACATTATTAGAAACTCTTGGATATGCTTACCGTATTTTCTCCTTAATGAATTCTAATATAGATTGGGAACTAAAATCAGTATCTTTTGTATTATTTGGTTTTTCTTGCGATCCTCCTGTTTAGATAAAATAGCAATAAATTCTCTATAGAAGAAGTTTATAAAAGAAAATTACAATTTTCAATCAAGGATAAAAATCACTCCAATCTGACTCAATGTAGCTTGATGAAGGCAAACTTTGGCCTCTATGTATATCCCAATGGGAATGCAAGGGGAACTTTCAAATAGAATATTAACTAGAGAAGTGTTACCTTGGTTACCAGAAGGATTGAACATTTTTTGAGACATGGCCTTTCTCATTTTACTGAACTGTTTCATATTACTTGAAAAGAAAAGTTTGAATTGGCAAGATCATAAGTGTAGAAGTAGATAAAAAAGATAGCAAATTCCAAAAAATTACAAGGTAAATGCTATAAAACAAAAATTATTTTGTAAACTAATATGGTATCCCTTTTTAATGATAAAATAACAAGGAAAAAACAGTACCCATGAAAGTAAACAAATCTGAAAGGTACGGATGTCATAGTCTGGATGATTTGATATGGAATGACCCTTATGGGAGTAGATCTGTGGGGATGTTGTTGAAGTCAAGTTAGATAAGCGAATAGGAAATTGATGCAACTTACTCATTCAGACTCTTTAGTTCATCTCTAATCTCCTTATTGGATGGTGCATATTTTTGTGCTTCTAAGAGATTTATTAGGGCGTTGTCAAACTCTCCCAGTTGACCCAATGCCTGGAAATTGACAAGTGTATAATTTTATTTATTTTGCATACCAAACAAACTGAAAAGGTTGTAATTAGCCATACAGAAATGCTTGAAAATCTTGCAAAGATGTTTTTGTATGTAAATTTGGGATATGTTTATCAAGACACACTGGAAAACTTCTCATCAAGGCCAAGAACAATCCTACACCCATGTAGTCAAAAGATAGATTAAAGGCTACAATTTACAAAACTGATGCTTTAGACTACTGGGTTATAAGAAAATTGAATATGGAAATCATATTATTAAAAAGCTAGGACCAATACTATAATCATAGATAAGTAAAGATGTCAGAAAATCAAATAATTATATAGCTATAGAAATAATAAATTGTGTAATGATGTTTTCAGATAATTTTAGCTACCTTATCATTTTCAATAATATCTTTTTTTCTGGTGATTTGGGTTTATACTGGTTTTATTTTTGAGCCATTATTTTCATTTTCATGTTTATATTTATGAATTGTGGGTTCCCAGCAGGGGGGGAGGTTTGGATAATTACACAACATTTATGATATTTTATCTAGAAAGAAATATGTAACATAAGGGAAAATACATTTGCAACATGCATATTTTCATATGAGGTTGTATCTTTCATGTAACAATGAGCTTGTGGGTGATGGAGCATTTCCCTCAAAATGCTGATTACATTGTTTAGTTTGCTAGGAGTTAAGTCCCTGCTTGCTTTGTGACAGACTGTGTGACTGACTTGCTCAATGTCTTTTAGTTTCTTGACAAATCTATATGGCATAGTGTCATGTGGCTGACATGGTGCTTAAAATAGTGTTGCTTCAGAGTCACTTTAGAATTTCCACATAGTGTATACTTTTTTACAAAAATCCATCAACAAAAAGCCAGGGAAGTACATCTATTATTTCTTCAGAATTACTTCAGAAAGATTAAACCTTCGAAACAACACTATTTACTGTCCCAAAATACAACAATAGTGCTAAAGTGCCTACCTTTCCCAACCTGTACAATGCCTTTACATTTTTCTTTTCATATCTTAAGGCCTAGAAAGTGACAAGATGAACTCTTTCTACCCATTTGAGTGATATATTCTTTTAATCAAAAGAGATTTGGCAGCGTTGCAATTTTGCAAATGTTCAAGTGAAACTGAAATGACAATCTAGAAAAATTCAATGAAATATACAAAGGGCACACCAAATCTTTTCACAAGAAGTTGTACCTCAAATGTGAATAAGCAGTTACAGAAAAAGTTTGAATACCTTTCTGGAGAAATGAACAGCTGTTTTCCAATTTCCAGCACGGAGTGCTGCCAGAGAGCAATTTAGATATAAAGGAATGCATTTCTTTACCATAGATTTCTCTTCTTCTTCATTTGCCAATCTACAATTTTCTAGCTGATCTATAGCCTGGAAAAAGATGATGATGATGATGATGATGATAATGATATGATTTAAATAAATATTGAAATGTACATATTAGGAACTGAAACACATGTATTAGAAGTTTTGAGGAGCTAATAATCGAATATTCATTGATGAATCAAACAATATGGCCATCCTATGCATATCCATATTAGTAGCATAGTGCAATTTTTTTAACTATGTATTTCTATTACCTATTTCATTGCATTTATATAAATTCCAGCAGTCACTTCTGTACAGGCCAATATCAATACAGGTGTCTCAGTACCTTGCTAATAAAGCACTGGCTCATGACAAATAGTTTATGCCTGTGACGCACGTTTACACCACAGAATCAAAATACATGTACCCCTCTATATGTTCTAAGGGCCTTTTGATAACTCTTGCTGTTGAATTCTTCATTCCCCTTCTAGAAATTAGAAAGAAATCAATCTTATGTAATGTGAAGTCTTTGATTAGCTCCATAACGCACCTAGATGATGATGATGTGTTGGTCTAAGGAACAATGGTACAATGGCTAGGGGATAGGGGCAGGTGGACTGCACCCCCATAGCACACAATCTGTCAGAATTTTGATACTTTGCTACTTTTTCAGAAGTTTCTATACTGCCAGTACCATGTTTGACTGGTTATAAATAAGGAACTTGTCCAGAAAAATTTACTTTTATCTGTCAAAAAGTACCTCCCATTGTGCTCCTACTAAGAGGATATACTTCATGTTAATGTAGCAACACAACAGAACTGGCAGTAGATGTACCTGACGTAATGAATCTGCAAGACATAGGCGATCACTGAATGTCATGGTTTGTCTCTCTTCCTGAAAGAAACCCATACTGATAAGGAATAGTACAATAATACAAAACATGGAATTTTCAATGAGGACAACATATTTGTAAAATACAGATAAAGTACATTTTAAAAAATGTTCTTTGGGTAATACATATTTTGAACATAAAAGTCAATTTAATTGCTTATCTGCAAATTATATTAAGTAGTATATAAATAAAAAAAAGTGCAAAATATCAGAGACATGCATTAATGTATAATATACCATTGTTTTTGATGCATATTCATCTGCCTTTGCTGCATCAACAATGCTCTTTAGCTCTATCTCAAACAATACTAAAGTAAGGAAATAGGAAAATGAATGCAGTTGTGTCCAGACAGCAAGCACCATACTTACTACATCCAATATATCGAGAAACTGAACTTTTGCCTGCAATTCTGACAAGCTTTGAACGGCATAAAATCTTTTCACTTTTGAAATGTTATCAAGATATACCTACATCTATAATGATGCTCATATCTCCAACATAATGAGCAAGTTCCATATACAGGCCTGTCAATGAGATGATTTGTCGCTTGCATCAGCTTTAGGGAAAATTACATCATTGTACTAAGGAAAGCTCTCACAATTGACTGTTTAGCACATGCAAAAGATCCCACGTTTATGATCGGTAGTGCGCATCTAATTTACTCATTGAAAGAACTGCGTATAGTGTCTTTGAACATTCCACAACACACTGATTAGAAGTATACCAAATATCTCACCAGTAGAATCAGCTGGAATTCGTGGAGGACATCCCATTTTCCCATAAGCATACTGTGGCTCAATTAAAAATCTAGATATTTCATTCTTCTTCATTGAAGAGAAAGCCACTTCTAACCCAGCAATATGGCCACCTGAAATATTAAATAGAAGTCTTCCATTCTAGAATAAAAAAAGGCCCCAATCATTGGCAAATTTTGTTTGATGCTTCGATATGAATTGCAAATAATTAGGGTAGGTTAAAACTAGCTATCTGTGTACTTTCAAAAGAACACTATACAAGGAATACTACTCATCAAAACCTCTAGATTTTCTTCTCTTCTATGACAAAGATATCCAGAGAGAGACAAGAGAATACTGGTATTTTCTTGTTAGTGGTTTCAATGTCCTTGGAGTAGTTCACTGGTTTGAGAAATCCATGATTCATCACTTCCTCTACTGTCATTTTCAGTTATACATTGACAAAGAGAACAGCCATATAAAATTTATTACTATTACTGATGGATACTCATTTAGTTTCTTTTCTGCTGTCAAAATTTGTAACACAAAATCTCAAGAGTTATGCTTGGAAATAATTCAAATTAATAAAAATAATACTAAAATATTAATATAATGATAGAAATAACAATTCAGTTTTGGAGCTTGCATAAAAATTTCTGTTCTAAACCATTAAAATTGAAACATACCAGAACCAAGTTTGAATTTCTCTGGGTGATTTCGAAGTATTGTTGAATCAAACGGATCATCAGAATATTCCAAGTATGCATTGTAATGCACTTAAATAACATGCAAAAGAAAGTGATAAATATATCAACTCAGTTTATCACATTTCAAACTATATATCAAATATATGCTTACCTTAAAATTATCTCATATATCTGAATTAAAATTATGATATTATTAATTACTATCACTAAATGCCAATCAAATTTACTCCACAAGTTATAAGTGTTGCATCGTTATAATGAAGTATTGGTACACAGTTCAGTAAGAGCTCTGATCTAGCAAGCTCAATGTTATGTTCTTTGAATAATATCTTTTGATCAAAGTAGCACTATTGACAATAAAGAATTTCTACAAGATATGAAATGAGTGATGAGATTGTCTATAAGAATTAGATCTGGCACTGGATTAACCTATTAGATTAAGTTGTTTTTTTCTAACAAAAAGGGTAGATATTATGAAGTAAAGAACACAATGTAAACCTCTTTTAAGTTTATATAGATACAATGCAGAAAATCAGGCAAGTGGGGGACTCTCTTCTTGTTAGTTAACCTAGACTAGGAGAGCTCCTCCTTAAAATTCAGCTATCTTTATATTAGCAGTATTAATTATATCTATTATTTTGTTTCTTTCTTATAAATATATTGATGTTGTTGAACTTTAGTATTGTAACTAAGCAAAGTTGTTGTTTTTGTTTTTTTGTAATACAATTATAGTAATTAGTTGAATTAGTTAGTTATATGAATTGAATTGAAAAACTATACCTTCTATCAATGCTCCTGGTGGTACTACATTGCCAAACCCATGCTTTAAAATCTTCTTTAATATTCCACCGCTGTTTGTTGGAGTGATGTCCTCCATACTCATAGCCATCCTTTGAAATGGTGTCTGAGTTTAAAAGTAATGAACGAACATTGAAAGTGCTCTATTTCAACACAAGTGTTTCATTTCAGTATAATTTTGCAAATGAATAACAAAGCAATAATCAAACTATTACTAACTTGGTATGACATACACAGGCCTATGGCAAGGTGAGGCATGGGGATGTCCCACTTTCCTGGAAAAGCACTTTGTCCACAAACTTGCCATTTTGTCAGCAAGTCCTACAATTTTTCACAAAATAATGCTGCTTGTCTACACATTGCTGCTTTCAGAGGCATCCCCTATAGGTATCTAGTATGTCATTGGCAATAATAAAATTGTATTGAAGATTGTTGGCTGAACTATCAGAACCACACCCAATTCTTGGATGCCATGACCACATCATCTGCAAATTTCTATATCAACCCCCTCCCCCAAAAGCACTATCACTATGAAAACCTAGAAAAGATACTTCTCTTGATGTATACTATTCAGGTGGCACTCACTTGGACATTGTTGAATATAGCACATTAAAACACAAACTTTAACAAACCTGGTAGTACCCTGTGATTTATGACAAAATTGCTCTCTATTTCACAAAACTAGGCTATATTTTATTTGAAATTATCTCAGATTTGTAGCCCTCTAAGATTTTTGCTGACATCTCAAGAAATCACAGTGATCTCCCAAAGAAACTTTCATTGCCATGCATATAACACAGATGTGGATAATTAAAGGATGGGTCATTCTAGCACAACTTATGATACTAAATGTTAGTGAACAACCTTGCCATCATTGTCTGTTTCTTCTCCTTCATCACAGCAATCAAAATTCAATGTTTTAAATGCAGTTTCACCATCAAAGTACTTTTGTGGTTCATCATCTTCTTTCTCATCAAATTCAACGCCAAATTCAATACCTTCCTCTTGCATCAACTTTTGCCTATCTATTCCACCTCCTGTCAAGCGAACCTACAAGCCAATAAATCCTTGTCTTCATATAGACCCATGGTTTCTTGGCATATAAAAAATGCTTTAATATCATCAAATATCATTGTCTTGAATAGGTAAGGCCATCCAGACTATTGAGTTTGGGAAGTGCATGCTCAAGATTTGTCTCAAATGATACTGCACACCCAGACATGGGCATGAAAGGGTGTTGAAAGGGTGTTGAAAGGCAATAGAGTGTGGTTTAATTCGCTTATCTAAATATCTTCACATAATAATTGTGATAAGAACAAAGTAAAGATTGCTCTAATGTGGATGAAGTGTGCATGTTAGATCTGATGTGCATACAGTGTGATAACTATAGCATTTTCAAGGAGAGAAAATAGCAGAAAATAACTACTTTAAAAGGCATAAAGTCAAGTTCCCCCTTAAAGTGTACACTTGCACACCTGATCTTTTGCTTATGTAGACTCACAATCTTGTTGAAAAGGCCTTGCAGTTAAACTGTGTACACCATGGTGCATTTCATGCACATAGGCCCAAAGATCTCCAGCTTGGAGGTACCTTTCCTGGATTTAACTGTGTACACCACGGATTTAGCCTGAACTGTACTCCTGGCTTGGTGTATGTGTAAAATGCATCCTATTACAAGCACAGCATAGCTGGGGGGCTGGAGCTTCCTCATTTTTTGCCAGCCTGCGATTTTTCTAGCCTTTATATAGCAATTTTATCACCCGAAGTCCTCAACTTTTTATATGTAGCCCCTACACTTTTTGTTTGGCGGTACCGTGCATGTACTGACATCGCCAATCTGCTTGGGTATGACTTTGCATCATGCTCTGTGAATAGTTACTCCTATCATGAATGTTAGCGTACACCTGAGGAGCTACTGGTGTACCTCCGGTGTGAGATTTACACGGCATACATACACCCTGGCGTGTATATTAAGCTCACTAGCATTCTGTTTCTAACAAGCTGCAGTGAGAGCCCTCGAAGATACTTTTGTGATTTCACCACAAAATATAGTATCACAATCGGAAAATTATCACGATTAATTATGATTTACGTAAAGTTGATGAAATAAAATCCTTCATGTTGACCAGGAGTAAATTTTATGTATGTACGAGTAGGTATTTTTCAACTTGAATATAATGTATCATCCATTCTCTTTAAGTTTTTAGCATTAATCACCTAGGAAAGGGTTTGCTTTAAAATCAGACCCGTACGTTAGGCAGAAGAAGCTGACGCACTTACATGTCCACCGCCAAAATTGTTGTCAATCTCGTCCATCTTTAATTCTGCACGTGAGTGTTGTGATTGTATGATTGTTGTTGTTGTTGTTGACAGACAGCTGGGGATGATACGTTGGTCGATCCCCAATGGAGCTGGGCGCACTTTTCCACTGTTGTTTTTAACATCATAAAAAGAGGAATCTCGAGCGTTTCGGACAGAGGGGAGTATCTCCTTGCTTGACAATATAGCTACTAAAGTTTAGAATTTGGATAGATAAGCGGGAATCTGTATGTTTACTAGGATAGAAGGGAATATACTAGAAAGGAGAACTAAAGAAGACTGACAAATACCAAGACATTTTAGAACTGGAACGAAAACTCCAAAAATGATTTTATGGGTCTTTTTTGGATTGAAAACAGTGCTTACTATTACGCACATCTTTTGAAAATAACTAATTTCGACAACATAAACTTACTGACTTTTACTTTGTTTCGAAGGCGATACGTGGAGGGTACAACGAAAGAAATTTCTAATTTTTGAAACAAAACTTCAATAGAACATAGGAAAAGTAACAAAAGATAAAACAAGGAAATAACGTTTGTTGAAAGTGGAAGGACTGGTCTATGTAGTTCAAAAGAAGAATTTGACTGTGGATTTCGAACATTCTGTTGGAATTTAACTCAATGGATTTCGTTCATGTTCAACCTATTTAGCACCAAACTAGACCTCATTGAATCTTACCACAGAAGAGAGTCGGTAGAAAAATGAAAGTGACATACAAAACCGGTTTAAGGGGTCAGTCATTTATAATTCTGGGTACCGTGGCGGGCTAGAATTGGGGAGGGTATGAAAACTCTTCCAAGGACACTTGGGATGATGAAACTGAGGAGACTTTTTGAGGAATATGAAATCCTTCAAGGACAAAACCTGAAGAAAATCAGCTCAATGATTTGCAGAAGCCTATTAATCACTGTATTTATATGTATCTAGTCACAGTTTCTCCAATACCAATTTTTCTCTAATTTAAATTTTCTGTGGTATACTGTGTTATTGTAGTGCTCCTATTAGCATTCATCAGACCTGTTTGTTCAAATGAAGTTTCAAGCATTAATCAACTTTTTCATGAAAACTTTTCTATGCTTAATGCAAAGAAATTCCACAAAGAATGATATTTACAATATTGTGTACAAAGGCTTTTCTTGCGATAATTTTCCAGCGAATAATTTTCCAGAACAGATTTTCTATGTGATATCTTTCAAGTACAGATGATAGTGGCAATTGCTACTTTAAAAGTTTCAATGAAGAAATCTACCCTAAAATCCTTGAAGGGGGTGAACTAGGGGGTGAAACTTGTTACTTCTCAGCGGGGTATGAAAACTTTTGGACAAAAATTGGAGGGGTACAGAACGTTAGACCATTTTGTAAATTCTAGCCCGCCCAGTACCCAGAGTTATAAATGACTGACCCCTAATGTAAATATATGGAAAATTCCTGCAAATAATTAGAGCTATACCGTTCTAGAGATACGTAGCGAAAAAATGTAAAATATGTAAATAAAGCGATCCAGTTCATTAACATTTAAGTAATCCCAACTGAAGCAGTTCAAAAAATAAAATAGCGAAATGGTTTTGGATATAACGGACTTAATCTCTCACAACAACTTTAACTTTGATTCCATTCATCGGACTCATTGTTATCCCAAATCGAAGTTTCAATGGATGAGCCTACAAGAATGGAATATAAACATGAAAAAATGTGTAAAAGGCATCAGGTGCACGTTAATAATAAATTAGTTTTCGATATTAGTAATAGCAAGATAATAGTAGATACCCTTCAGTGGACGCTAGCGCCTTCTCAATGTCAATGAATTATATCCTTCAGGGTATTTTACCACATTTATCACCTACGTGCTGACTGCATGGAATTCACTGTTAGTTATATTTTCAACTTCATTGAATTGAATTAGACACAATCATCACCTCTGTTTCTGCTGCCTTCTCAAAACGAAATTTCACCAGAAGTTTTGCCAGTGCAATTTTTGCTTCAATCAATGCAAATCGCATACCAATACAATTTCGTGGACCATGGCCAAATGGCATAAAAGTAAAGGGGTTTATCTTGCCTTTATTCTCTGGGCTGAATCTAGGTATAGGAAAAAATGATTTTGATCAGATTTAGGCCCATGATAATAAAATGATTCATAGCTACACTTGCTATACAAATATCACTTTATCAGTTCTCTAAGAATAAGGGAATTCTATTATTTTTGAAGCAGGGGTTGAATAGTTACATAGACAGTAACTAGCAAAGGCATTAGTGAGGCATAGGATCAGAAAAAGGAATAAAAACCTCTCAGGGTCGAATTTCAAATGGTCTTTCCAGTAATCCTCGCAGTGATGAATTGCATATATTGGAATTTGAATTGCTGTTTTTGCAGGAATCCTGTATTTTCCTATTGTCATTTCTTCTTCACACATTCTTGCAGTTCTACAAAGAAACGGGCTAGGCAATGAACCATGATGGTCAAACCAATAAACCTCACAGAAAGATCATAACTTTCCAATCTTATACTTTTCCAGACATCTTCATTCATGCAATTGAGGTTGGTATTATCGATGTCAAAATGTACAGAAATTAATAGTTTAATCAGTTTAACTTTGAAGATAAACGAACCCACCCGATGATATTTAACTGGAACTTAACTCCTTGCCTATTACATCGGCAACGAGTATATATATATATATATATATATATATATATATATATATATATATATATATATATATATATATATATATATATATATATATATATATATATATATATATATATATATATATATATATATATATATCAGTTTGGCCACCCCACTTTTACAATCAAATGTAAGTAACTTAAAACTACTTTAATTTGGTAAGGATCTCCAACTATATTGAAGGAATTTTTCTTCAGAGTTTACTCATGACTACTGGCAAGACCTGAGGACATATGACACAACCAAATCCAATAGGTACATAACTCATTCTCTTCCTCTGTTAAAACTGTTGTAAGATATATCTATTTCACATTGGGTTGACGTCATGTTCCACTGACGTAAATGTTATTGCTCGCACTGATAACTGTCTTTATATGAAAGATAACAACATACTGCCAAGCTGGTGGATACATTCGTAGTGACTCATTGAAAACGGCATCAAGATAATCCAGCTTATGCACTGCTACGTAGAAATTTTCATCCTCAAAAAGAACCGATGAAGTGTTTTGATTAAAATGATTATAATGATTAAAATGATATAAAGATAATTATCTTTGCTGAATTCAATTAAAATTGTAAATAATAATCGACTCTAATCCTTTTTATCAATCTTTGCAAGAAGACTTTTAAGTTGTTGCTTCGTTTTGTGAAGAAAAAGCAATTAACATTATGGTAAGGAAGTACATACGAAAGATTATTAAATTTAGATTCAAAATTCTGATTTATTGTGACATCTGATTATTCCCTGATAATCGCATATGGGGCGATCCTTTCAGAAACACTTTTATGAGATGCTCTGAAAACTAATTAGTCATTGATTTGGGAATTTATCCGCTAACAGTTGGCAAAGCATCAGTTTTAACAGTATTCCAGAGCATACATTCTACTATTTCTTTTAAAACTCCAAGAAATATTATACGAGTTGATTTTCTTCATATGACAATGTCATCTACATAGTTAACGTACCTCTAAATCTGCTATATTTGCCTTTATCTCCTTGTATAGTCGGTCTTGTATTTCTGGATGCAACGCAAGCAAATATGTCGTATAAGCCAGTGCATTGCTGGTTGTCTCGTATCCAGCTAAGAGAAATCCAATTGCAGCAGCATAAATTTCGTCATTGGACAATTTTTGTTTTCCATCAACCTTGTTCTCCGTTAACACGAGCTGCAGGAAATCTTTTCTCTACAAACGGTATTAAAATTTCACAACTGTGGTAAATATCCTCATTTAAATGCATGAAGGCGAGATTACTTCTGAAAATCCTAGAACAACATGCTGTACAAGCGTCATTTGAAATGATAAAGATAGCACAGTCGCCAAATGCTTAAGAGTCTGATCAGATGTATTTTCTCCCAACACAATTGACCAATCATCATGCAGGATTCTCATCACACATACGTTCCACAGCTAAACTAAGGCCAATTCTACATGCTGATTGGTCAGTCAGTTTGGGAGAAAACAGACTTGGTCAGAGGTCTCGAACATTTGGCGGCTGTGCTGATAAATATTAGGTCAATTGACGCCTTGCAGTAAGTTTTTCTGTCCCGACGTAACAACCTGATTGTCTAGGATATTCCTTCTCCTTTCAAGCCATAGCCTCGTTGACACCACAGATACTAGTCAAGTGAAAACAATTTTGTGTATTATTGCATTATTTCTGTAGAGTATCATTAACTTCACTTCACGATGCAGCGAAAAAGCGCATCATATCTCAAATTTTGAGCAAATTATGGGCAATGCACACCAAATTTATGGGCGATTACCTTACAGCAAATTGCTCGACATGTCAGAGATTTATAAGAATTACAAACTGAGTGTTATAACCTTTGATTTAAGAAACACACGAACCAACATCAACAACCTAGAAGTTAGTTAAATCCAAATCTGGTGCCCGGTAGGTGTCATCTTAATGTGAACATCGAGTCGTGAAATACTATGCAATACAATTTATACTCTTTCGTAGAAGAGATATATTCCACTCGTCCAGTGTAAAATTCAGTTTTTCGTCTCGAATCTCTGAAAAGAGTTACATGGACTGACCTCTGAAGGGTTTTTCTTTCTCTCCTCCACAACTGGCTTTAGCAAACTAAGTAAGAAGGCTGGGTTTGGAGCAAACAGCCACTTCAATCGATCCTTTACATATTTCGGAAGGGGTAGAAGTTCTGAATTGAGAGATGAAAGTATATGTAAAGCGAAAATTCAAAAGCAATTTGTGAATGGATATGTGATATAAGTAATATAGCATATATAATATGCAATAAGAATTTAGGCTTGAAAAGGGAAGTTCGGTATTAGAACAGAAGTGCACCTCCCTTTGAAATGTGGTGTCACTACAAACAGGGGCGGCGCTACGGGGGGGTGGGGGTGTGACACCTGCAAGGAGCGCAAACTGGCAAATTACTCGGCAGATTTGAATTTTCTGTTGTCTGCTCGGCAGACGAAGAGTGTTAATGTATGCAGCAAAATTTACCTACTCAACAACTTAAGACCTAACAACCCCCTCCCCACACGAAAGTTGTCTAGCACCGACCCTGACCAATATATGTTGATGAAATATATATAGCAATGCATCTCTTACGCAAGTCTGCAAAGTGCTGCACGTGCACACACAACATTTTATCAGAAGCTTGGTCACTGTACACCAAAATATACGGTTGCACACATAATTGATGTCATCGTACAGTAAAAAAATGAAAGTTTGACATAATTTTTGCACAAATCTGTCTGAAACATACTCAGTGCACACCATGTCTGTGCATCTGCACAAGTGCACATCTTTTTTGCCTCTGCACGCACAGGATCTTGTCGACAACTGCCATGCTTTGCAGACTGGGCCGTAGACGAAGCTAAAGCCGATGTGTTAACTCTCCCTGCTTCATAGGGAGACTCTCGGTCTTCACTACTTTATCCCAGTTTCAAATAAGTCTAATAGAAATCAAAAGATCTTTCGTAGCCAGGGATACCATGAAGGAGAGCTCAGGGGGGCTCAGCTCCCCTTTGTTAAAATGAGAAGAGTTTTTGGTCTGCTCATTCCCCTTCCATTAGGTGCATGGTAGTCTCCTAGCCTGGCAGTATCAGCCATGTATTTAAGTTTGAACGGTTTAGATAGTCTATTGGGTGCGGTTGTGGGTGTGGTCACACAATAAGCTGACATCACAGCTCTCTTGTTAACCTTTAGGATGGCACCACTGCGCATGGCACTTTCAATAATTAAATGACACCCCCAAGAATAAGTGTTACCCCTTTTTGCAATGAGCATGTGGCGTACCTAATGTTACATAATGGTCGATCCTGTTGCTCCTCTGTGATATATTTTCTTCACCATTTCATCACCCCACTGTTCCGTCACTTTTTAGTTTAAATTTGCACTAAATAACATCGTTGAATGCAGTGATTTAAAGGTACTAAATCTACTGACTTCAAATGAGTGCTCCTCTCAAGTAAGTCCCCCTCAAAAGAGCCCCCCTAGAATGAGTGTCCCCTTCCATGGCTGATATTTGAATGAGCATCCCATATGCTCTTTCAAGGAAATAAGGCGCTATAAAGAGAATGTTATGTTTCAAAGACATCCATTGTGTGTTTTATTTCTACAGAGGGACAATTATGATTTACTAATCACACTGACCTTGTATGCGACAAAGTCTTTTTGTCAGTGCTTAAAGATTGGAAAATGCCAAAACCATTATGAACATACTTTTCACAATTATTTCTATAGAAGTAAATAGATAAGAAATGTTCAATTTCAAGACAGGAGTTTTAAGTAAATTTGAGAGGGAATAAGAAATTATCTTTATTAAAATGGAAGCATTGATCAAGTGCCATTCCAATTTGTCTTCTTTCTTGTAAATCAGACAAAATGTTTCCAAACTGCACTGCGCCAAACTAGCAATCTAGTACAGAATTCCATATATCATCATATTATCTTTAATTGCCCCCTGTTTCAGTTTAATTATATGTTTAATAAATAAAGCGACAACAGTCTGTACTTTGCAAAACTATAACATAACATACCAATAAACACGATGTAACGTCTTTCACAGAAAAAGTACATTGCTTCTTGCTTTACGGTTTTGTCTCCCATGGTTTGAAAGTCAGTTTGTAGCCCAAATGCAACAGAGAGAATAACCTCCATTGTCATCTCTCCATATAGTCTGAAACATAATGAAGTGATATAATTTTCAAATGCAATGACTTCAACTTTGGTCTTTAAATAACTCATGTTTTATGCAACGTCTTTTTTATCTTATATTATATCTTATATACCCAGGTCCTTGATTTGTAGTAGCCAGCTGACCAAGCAGACCTGTATAATTATTGATGTGTTGAGAAAACAGGATTTAGGAGAAATGAAAAATGACATTGCGAGAAAATAAGCGACCCGAGCGATGCAGGTCATGAGTTTGAATACCGTGCGGATCAGTTATTTTCTCGCATTTTCACTTTTCAGATATTAATATATTATTACTATATTATAAAATGTGATAGTGAAAAGTAGCCAATGAATGATCGGTAGAAGCCACCATCTCCACTATATATTGATCAGTATTTTGTCAATACTACCATTACTACGAGGGGGGCCTACAAATTAAGGGGATTGGAGTGTCACACCTGCAAATTTTCCAGAAGCCATTGGTCAGTTTTGGATTGCTGCCATTGATGCGGGAAGCAATGTAGAGTGCAAAGGGGGCGTCTTTTTTGAAGGGAACTTTTGAGCATAATACTAGCAATCATATACTGTGAAATTGTAGGAAATGTCGACACAGTTGTCTTTCATTGAAAAGAGGACGTCACTGACATGCATCTAATACATGCAAATCCAGTGATGCAGTATGAGGTGTTTTTTGGGTGGGGGTACCTTGTTGGAACTTTTTGGTGCCTTGTTAAACCCTGTCAGTAAATTTCTATTGTTACACTTTCACACTCAAAAAAGTCCTTTAGCAAGACATTGATGACTGCTATGATATCATAGTAGGTATTATAACTGTCTTTGATAGCTTGACAAGTGTCACTGGTCTTAGGTCAAAAGAGAGTAGTGATAACCATGTTGTCTTACTACTGTTTGGGGCCATAGTTACCCCGCCCCCCCCCTGGATACGCTAGGGCTCTAATCTCATAGGACTCTGAAGAAACTTCTTCTCATATTGATATTTATTTACAATTTTTCCGTCACCTGAAAATGTGGCTATTACCTCTATAAAATGTACAGTGTGTTGCTCATAATAGGACCGAGACCTAGGAATACTTACTCAAACACCTCAACTGTCTGCCTCATTGATGCCAATTTCTCAAATATTCCCACCAACGTATTTACTGACTGTAGAACCAATGGAACAGTCTGTCATGATAAAAAGTAGGTAAGATTCACCTTTCAATGCAACATGCATCTTATTTGTAAAGTGAAATGTTTAATTTCTCGGCTACAAGGTAAGGACAGGCAATGGTAAATATCATTACATTCATGTATGCCAACACATCACCGTGTCAATTGACTAAAAATATATATTTTTATATATAGCATGTACATATCAGCCTGCCAAGAGGTCCAAGTTAAGGGATGGGGAGGTCCTACACCCCAATAATTTCAGCGTGCAGTCCCACTGGCTGTTTGGTAGGGATAAAGTTGGTCCTGACCTAGGTTTGAAATTGACTTGCTGCTGAATTTGAATGATCCTAAGATGAGATGTAGCACCAAGCTAGGTGACACCAAGTGGTCTCATTTCTGCTCTGATCTTACAGTACAGCTTCACGGTAGCTGCCATGCAGTGGTAAAGGTGATGATGGTATGGGGAGTAAATACCCCCACAGTAGTGGGGGTATTTACTCATAGACAGCTGGCACCACCATTAGACACTCTATCCCATCAATGGCACATTCTATCCCATTAACGAAACTTGTTATTTAACACCTAAGGGGACTTTCCAATTACTGAATGAGGAGCAGGAGCTATGAGGGCCAAATAAATGCTGAATGTGAATGTGGTGACACAATGGAAAACAAATAATTGAAGAAATAATGAAAAATATAGAAATACTACTTTAAGGATAGATAAAGTTACCTGTTTGATTTTGCCAAGTGAGAAAGTTGGGCTCACTGTTGTGCGAATTCTCTTCCAGTCAGAGTAGTCTGCGAATAGCAAACCTACTTGCATTGGCTTTCTGAGTAACCCCATTATGCCCTAAAATTGTAAACAAGGAAGTTAAAACTAAATTCCTGGCATGAAAAAATTGACAGGATGTAACCTGAAATAGAACAAAAAATCTTTAACGCAGATGAGTCTATGAGGCAATAAGCTTTTAGTTTTTTATTGTATTCTTTTTTGTGGTACACTGTCAGTAGGGTGGATCGTCAAATTTTCTTTACACCACCGAAGGAAAATAGCAAAACACGGCTGCTTCTATGCTTAAATATGATATATGTCTGTACACTACTCCCATCTCCAAAACTTATTCTGCTACTCCCACCTAATACAGCTTATTCTTTCAGTTACCCCATCATTTTCTCTTCAGTCCCACCCCGGTTATAAATAATGACCGTTCCTTAGCATGAAAAGATTGACTGTCTGAATCGACTACATAATCGCCTCATGTCATGCACTTACAACTTTGAGCCAATCAGATGTAGTATTGTCGGGTAAAACAACCAATAACTGTACAAGAAATTGTTGTTTCAAAAAATGGCGGGAGCCACTGCAGTCCATGTTTTGTTGTGCCTTTTATAGCAGGAGCCACGGTGAGCAGCATGTTCAGTTCAAATTCTCGCCCTCCACCAATCAGTCTGTATCTACACCATAGACTTGGCACGCACCTCATTGGGTAACTTCACAATCTGGTATTGTACTCCTCCACCAATCACAACCTCAAATGTAGTAGCTGAGGTTTTGGCGCGAGCCACGGAATAAATCTAACACAAAGCCAACTGCAGCTGCAGCATGGTATCACATTATTGTAAAATGGCTGCTCGCTGTAACTCCGGTCTTTTAAACGAAATTACTAAAGCACGGTGCAAGGGTTGGAAACCACCTGAGATCCAGAATCTTCAAAATAAGTTGTGCTCTTCCACACAAGATGAATGACTGCATACACTACATTTGGCTTGTTCTAGGAGTGTTTCATTTCTTCATGCTGCAGCTCCCAGAGTTTTAAAAAGTTAAGACCAGAAAATCGCAAGCCTCTCAAGTATGTTTCAAGATTCTATTATATTTCATTTAATCTTTTCGTCCTTACTAATGCCAACTCATTTAGGCAAACATTTCAATCGTTCCAAGGTTTGATATCCAAAACCCTTGATCGTTAGCAAGTTTGCTTATGTCATTGGTATTGCTAGCAAGTGTTGCCTCATCCACGTTTTATCCAAATAAACTTGTGTCGACCCAGTACCTTGATTTTTAATGTATTAAGTGCCCCTGGAATTCTTGGAAATAACCACAATATTGCTATATTGTATAACCTCAAGCAATACTGGTGGATGAATACATTTGGGTAGCTATAGTATATGATATTTTCTTTTGCATTTTGGCGTGTTCATTTATACTCCCAGTGTAAATTGCTATTTCTCTCGATAATATCGTCATAATGGATGTAACTCGTAAGAGGGATTTGCTATAGTATATAGAGTATAGAACTTTCGTTGGGAAATGTATATGATTCATGTAATGCACATGGGGTGCAGCTTGATCCTGCAATTGTGTTCTAATGGTGTTTTTTTAGTTTTATCATTTGATTTTGGAAAATCAGTTGACTTCATATCTTGACTGTCAATGCAATTATTTGTATCAACTTCAAGTATGCTCTCAGTGTAAAAGTATATATGATTTCTTGGTGTTAACTTCAATAATGAAATAGTGCTTTCCAATTCAATTTTGGAAGACTGCATTTTTGGGATTATTTGACTTCAAATAATGCAGAAATAGTGTCTCATTGCAGTACAGATTCCAACATTATTATGGCAGCACAATCTATATATTATGCTGAATTGGGTCTTATGCCTCTGTCAAATGCTTCCACTTTTTCAGCATCTCTTAACTTCTTTTTGATAGAACTATGGCAAATGATTATCATTTAATTTCTTATAATGCAGCTTCTCTTGCACTGATTGTAAATGCAAATTTTCCACTTTACTTCAGATATTTTACTTGCAAATATTAAGCTCTACTCCAGTTCCTCATTTTATTATAAAGATTGCTGATAATCTTTAAAGCTTGAAAAAGCATTTTCTGTGTTTGTCAGGTGCTGCTTTTGGTTGTGTGAAGAGGGGGGAGGGAGAATTAGGAGTTATTGCTGAGGCTAAATTGAATGCAATAAGATTCCAATTCACTTAGTTTCTGATCATGCTATTACTATCTAGCATTCTTCAATTGCACATTGAATCCTAATTTCCAATTCCTTTCTAAAGGGATACAAGCTCTGTATCCTACATGTTCAGCTGCACCATCCTACTAAGATAGACAGTGAGATGTCTTGAAAAACTGAAAATTTTTCATTTTGCATTAATGTCTTTTGATTATCTTAAGGAACCTATCATTCCTTCCAACAAGAAATCACTATGTTGCCCTGAGTCAAGCTGATTCATATTGTTCTGATAAAGGTCATTTTACAACTTTACTTATTAATACTGCAGTGCTAGATTAAGCACAAAATCAAATTAAAATATTTGGACTGCATTACAATGTATTGCTGATGCTACTTTCTTGCCTGCATGGCACAATTGATGCCCTCATATCCATTAGATAGTAGTAGCCTTTCCCCTAGATTTTCTCCTTGTCCTATTGATCAAAATCTGTCACTCCTCTGTGCTCTAGTAGTATTTTAGAACTGACTAGATGCATTGCACAATGTCACAGAGCAAGACATCATAAGTACAATTCAATCAAAAGTTGCTATAAACAATGTATAATTTGCCCCTCTCTTTTGTTAGGCACAATACAATAGTTTCAATAAACATCAGCTACCTATGTGATTGTAAGCTCTGATTTTACTATTAGATGTTTGCATTCATTTGGAAAAGAAAATGCTCTATAAAATTATGATGTTCTAAATATCTTACAGTGGATTAAACACAATTAACCTACACTGCGATTGTGAAAATTACTGAAATCCTTGACATATATTCTCTCCAGTATTGATGCATCAGCTACAGTGACAATTGCTTTTCTTCCAAGATAAAAGCTGCAAAAACATATTAATTTCTCCTGTCAATGAACTTGTAAGTTATTGAAGTAATAGGTGGTTTGTATGTCTTCTATTCAGTTAAGTCTTTTTATCTCGAATTTGAAAAGTAAAAATGATAATTCACTAGTAATAGCCAAGTTCATTTGAGGATTTGCCCTCTGATTGTGCAGCAAGATTTAAGTTAGCAGAAATCATACCCAAACACTTTTCCATATTTCTTGATGCATGCATTTTGGAGTCTCAAGGTTGCATCCTATAAATGAATTAAGGTGTCTGTAGTTCCTCAAGTGTACTAGGGGCACGTGTTATCAATATTAAATCCAAATCGAAAGGTGTTTGGCAGATTTGATATTTGCATAGAATGCTATCTATTACAGATACAAGATAAGAATGCATTTTAAAGCTATTGTTCATACATTTCCTATCAAGTCAGAAGTATTGCCAATGAAATAGTGGTAGCTTGGATGAGGAATGCCATATTTCTTGAGAACATTATATGGGTGTATTGCTATCCTGCAAAAGAGACAACAAAAGTGTTCAATGTTTAGTAAGCATGAAATGATGAAAATGTATAGAAAGACTACTCTTTGTAGAAAGTAGAAAAAACATTAATCAAGTTTTGACCAGCTGAAACCTAATCTTTGTTGCTATCACATAAATTCATCTTAGGCCCCATAAAACATTAGTTTATCATCCTCACGCGCGTGTCAATGTTTCCTCCCGCATCAACTTTTTTTATTTTTCAAGTTCTGTTTTCATATTTGTCTTGATAAATATTGCATCTTTGAGAATAAATGATATGGCATTCGCAATTACATGTTTTTTTTGTATCAGTTGAAACCCTCCCCCAAGAAATTGATCATATTACCACCTCCCAGGTCCTCCGATACAGCATTATTCACAGCATGCCAGACTGTATCATCATATACAGAGCATAAAAAACAACAAACAGCGCCCGCCCCCTTCTATGAATTTTCGAAAAAGAATGATAAACTAATGGTTTTTGTAAGGGACCTTAGCAAACAATTAAAGTTATGGACCCCCATTTATTACCATTCAATGAATGAAAACTGAATTGGCTGAATTGGAAGTTTTTTCTGTCATCAAATAATAGAATGATAGTGTCTTTCATATAATGTATGTATCATATGACGTTTTTCGCAAGTGCACTTGGCAGTAACATATTAATTACTTTTGGAAATATTTACGACGCCACTATTTATTACAAATCCTCATTCATTAGGTCTTAAAAGTATTTTTGACTCCCTCCGTTTACTAAGAGCTCCCCATTTATTTGTAACCCAGGAGTAGGTTAGTTCTAATGGGACAAGTGAGTCTCAAAAAGCCAAAGTTTGCTCAATAGGTTTCAAGGAGAAATAAAGAAATTTAATTCTGTAGTTTTGATTAAGGTAGCCGTGTGTAAGGAATCGGCTATAGACATTATCGCATTGCTTGATATTCCTTCTTGAACAAATCTTGCATTTGCTCCTTAGCCAAACCTCGTAAATTTATAGTTGTTAAATGTAAAGTTAATTGAAAATGTTCAAAAGACGACTAAATGGGCTGATTTTCGTTTGGGGAAATACTTAAAACTAATGTGGGATGCACAAAACGCGGTCCTTAGATCCAACGCCTTTTCCTGAACAACCATGACTGTTACCAGTAAAACCTTTGTTAATTCTTCATCACTTTTTTAACCAACCCAAAGCAAAAAAAGCTCAAAACATCCAATGACTTTAGTTTTTCACTCACCAATAAAATAGTAATGTTGCTATTACCACAAGGGTGGCGGCTTTAACTGCAAAATCATTCTGCTCAGCATAATGTATCGCTTCTCGTAAACAATAAACTGCAGCATCTCTCAAGGCACCCATGCCCCAGAAATACGTCATTCAAATTAACCCTTTCGGACTTACATCAAGCGCGCTGCTGTACTAAGTCATGAGGATGGTGACGTCACGGACGACCTATGATTAGACCCAGCTTACACTGGGCTTAGAGGAGTGGCTCCATCGAGAATTGATTCACGGGGTTTGGTTCTTGTTCAAAACATATAATGAATAAGTGAACTTCAATGGAATTCATAAGAGAGAAAAGCAGATAAGACAGTGACAGAAAACATCGTCAAATAATTTAATGTTATTTATGTATGAATAATGACTGCAAATGAATTTAAGCTATACGTTTCATAAAAACCGAACCAGCAGATTGACAGGTGAGTAATCCTAACATTTCCAAATTAATTAAAAAAATAAAATTCGAAAGTGTTTTCGGATAGTTCAGACTTGACTTCTCTCAACAATTTTCACTTTGATTCCATTCATCGGACTCATTGTTACTCCAAACCGAACTTCCAATGGGTGAGCCTGAAAGAAAATACAAACATAAAACAAAGGGCGATGCACCTTTATAGTCAAATAAATCTGCCCTTTGCTTAGTGTTCGATACCAGTAGCTAATAGAAAGACAATAGTAGATACACTTCATTGTACAAAGGCGCCTTCACAATTTCAATCAGTTATGAATGTATATTTTCAACTTCATTGAAGTAGACACAACCATCACCTCTGTTTCTGCTGCCTTCTCAAAACGAAATTTCACCAGAAGTTTTGCCAGTGCAATTTTTGCTTCAATCAATGCAAATCGCATACCAATACAATTTCGTGGACCATGGCCAAATGGCATAAAAGTAAAGGGTTTTATCTTGCCTTTATTCTCTGGGCTGAATCTAGATATAGGAAAAAATGATTTTAATCAGATTTAGGCTCGTAATAATAAAAGGATTGTCATTCATAGTTGTGTACATTTGACATCATATTGAATACAGTGGATTACTGGTCATTGATGATAGTGATAATCAATGGCATGGCGATGATTTTGATAAAAACGTTGATCATGAATGATCATGAGTGATTCGTACCATGAATACAACCATTCTATCAATGTATCAAAACTTTGACAACATCGAGCAGTGACATAGACAGTAAGTAGTAAAACTATTATTGGAGTAAAATTAGACAGGTGGTGAAAACCTCTCAGGGTCGAATTTCAAATGATCTTTCCAGTAATCCTCACAGTGATGAATTGCATATATTGGAATTTGAATTACTGTTTGTGCAGGGATCCTGTATTTTCCTATTGTGGTTTCCTTTTCACACGTCCTTGCAGTTCTATGAGGAAAATGGATAGTTTCATAACTAAGTGGTGAATGTCTGGTGAATGATGATCTTTAAACAAATCAACTTCACAGATAGAACTTATACATTTGCACTTCTTATACAATTGGACGAACTCATACATTTGCACTCTTATACAATTCGATACACTTTCCTTGACATACTATAACGTGGTTTCATCTATTTCAAAGGTTGCAGAGTGTGATAACATCATGAGTTTTGAACTTTGAACTTGAAGAATCCAATGATATTTAATGAAGCTCGATGCAGTTTTTGCAACATATGGCAATGGCGGATACTAGGGGGCAGCGAGGGGGGCAGTCACCCCCAAATAATTTCAAGGAACAATGGAGGTTTTTAGGAGAGGTCGCTAAATGTTTTCCTGGGAGCTTCGCCCTAGATTCCTGTGACCTGCTTTCCCCCTCCCCAAATAAACAGCAAAGTGTCAGCCGCAGATTAACTTTAAAAGTGACTACAATCATAATTGTTTATTTCAAGACCAGAAAAACGATAAAAAGTGAAAACATTTTATAGTTGATATTTAACTGGCCATATTTACGGGATTGACAAGTCCAGTAACAAATTCAATCGTGACACATTCAGCTAGACACTTCCATGTTGAAAACCTTTCGATCCATGTTTGAGTCATTCTCAGTTAGAGAGGGAATGGTAACGAAGGTATATATATGGATAGGAAAATGCTGTGGACGACTCAAGTATGGGTCGAAACGTTTTCAACATGTAAGTGTCTAACTGAGTGTGTCATAATTGAATTTTTCACTGGACTTGTCAATTCCAGAAATATCTCGAATTAAATATCAACCATAAAATGATTTCACTTTTTGTCGTTGTTCTGGTCTTAAAATTTATTGCAAAGCTGCGGTTCCCATCTCAAACATCTATTGCAACAATTGTCTATGTATAAACAAGAACAAAAACATACTGCCAAGCTGGTGGATACATTCGTAATGACTCATTGAAAACCGCATCAAGATAATCCAGCTTATGCACTGCTTCGTAGAAATGTTCATCCTCGAAAAGAAACGATCAAATCTTTTGATTAAAATAATTATCTTTGCTGAGTTGAATTAAAGCTGTAAATAATGATAGACCTACATCTTCCATGAACCTTGCAGACAGAAAGGTATGCTTCCGCTCCATTTCGTGAACGCCGAAACAATCAAAAGTGCGAAGACAAAACAAATGAGCAAACGTCGTCGAATGAGAAATTCAATTTTAAGTGCGAAGTTTAATAAAAATTTTCGCTAATAATCTCACATGTTGATCCTTTTAAAAAAGACCTTTGTCAGATGTTCTGAAAAGTACGTAGTCATAGATTTAGTAATTTAATTACTAACATGTGGCAAAGCATCAGTTTTAACTTTAATCCAGAGATTACATTTTACTGCTTCCTTTAAAACTTTCTAAAATATAATACCGGTTGATTCCATTAATGTGACAATGTCATCTACAGAGCTAACGTACCTCTGAATCTGGTATATTTGCCTTTATCTCCTTGTATAGTCGGTCTTGTATTTCTGGATGCAACGCAAGCATATATGTCGTATAAGCCAGTGCATTGCTGGTTGTCTCGTATCCAGCCAAAAGGAATGTAATCGAGGTAGCATAGATGTCATCATCGGATAACTTTTGTGTCCTGTCAGCTTTGGTCTCTGCCAATACAAGCTGCAGGAAATCTCTTCTCTACAACAGCATATATGCATGGACTATGCAAAAGAGTATGGCACATATCCTAATCTAATTGAACAACGGCGAAAAAACTTCTGAAAATCTTATAATGCCATGCATTTAATGTGTCCTTGGAGAAATGATAAAATTACAAAATGATAAAATTGCCATGAACGTACTGTCCTAAATTCTCTCTTACGTAACAAGTGTGACGAAGTGGCGGTGCCAATAGTTCGGATACAAACCAGCAATGCAACTAAGATAGTTTATATACAATAAATATACAATTCCACAACTCTACTATGTACAACTTCAACACTCATCTCGAATCCGGCTTTATCCTCGTCTTTCTCTTCTCTTCTCTTCTCTTCTCTTCTCTTCTCTTCTCTTCTCTTCTCTTCTCTTCTCTTCTCTTCTCTTCTCTTCTCTTCTCTTCTTTAGTCTCTATTCTCTTTCTACTCCGTTCTACTCTAGCTCTACTCCAGCTCTACACTAGCTCTACTCCCTATGACAACTCTACTAAAACCAGCGAAACTACACACGTGACTATATTCAGTTCCAGACTCCTTCACACAATCTTATCATGTATGTTCACCCCCAAAGTAACACAAGTATTGGGTAATTTCATCAAGCTAGAATATCCATGATTTTAAGAATTCCTACGAATTGTGAATCCTTTAACCTTAAATCTACCCAGCTACTGGTTGTTGATGCATGCACTGACCTTTGAGGGATTTTTCTTGCGCTCCTCCACAACTGGCTTTAGCAGGCTAAGGAAAAAGGCCGGATTTGAAGCAAACAACCACTTCAATCGATCTTTCACATACACTGGAATGGGTAGAAGTTCTAAATACGGAGAGAGAGAGAGACATGTGTGAAAATTAAATTCACAAATCCGCTATCAACATTGATCAATATCATTATGTATACATAAGTTTGCTATTGTTAACAAAAGCTTGCCTGGAAATGCAACTATGAAAATGATGTAGGCATGCTGTCCACTAAAATCAAAATAAAACATTTAAAGCAAAATTTCTGCTTCTGTAAAGTAAGCATTTCGACTTTTAACATAAATGAACTTGTATATAGATGGTTAGTATTTACGCCATATTGGATCAAATGACATTGTGAATTGGTAACAGATTGTGGCAGGTTATCAATCAGTTTCAAATGGCTTAAAACAAATATCTAAGAAATCAATAAATGTAGCATTTGTCATTGCTTCCTGTAGTCCTCCATCCATGAAACAAGCAAAGATGCTGACAGTATCATTTAAATTTTTTCATGAACATTACTCGCTGTAAATTAGGAGTATTATTCCTAATCCAACAAAATATGTTCGACCCAACAGAAGCTCTACCCAATCACAGCTTTTCAAGTTATGCGACCTAATCAACGAACTCTTTCCCACAAATCACCTTTCATTCCAAGAACCTGTCGACTATGGAACGCCTTGCCTTCCACTTCCTTCACTGAATCCTACAACTTGTCTTTTTCAAATCTAACATCAACAAACTTGATATGATATCTCTACCTACCTAGCCTTTCTTTCTTCCTTTGTCAGGGCTTTGTTATAGGCCTAAGGCCTTTCCCCTACAATACATACTAATAGAAAGGTGTGATGTTGATGGGCTGATGGGCCGATGGGCTGATGGGCCGATGGGCTGATGGGCCGATGGGCTGATGGGCCGATGGGCTGATGGGCCGATGGGCTGATGGGCCGCTATCAGTGCGAATATGCAAAACTGAACTTTAATGACAAACCTATAAATAAGTTTGCACGTCTTGCACGAAACCACTCCATTGCTTTCTTTGTTATAGTGCTGTCTCCTTTGGTCTGAAAGTCAGTCTGTAACCCAAATGCAACAGAGAGAATAACTTCCATTGTCATCTTTCCATATAATCTAAAAAGGTGAAAGGTAGTGATGTAATTGTCAAATGTGACAATGGAAAACAATTAATAAGTGTTTGATCAAAATCTGATAAATGAAATCAAGTCAATAACAAGTCACTGAATATATTATCATACTAGTATCTTGTAATTACAATCATATTCACTGCCATATTCACTGCCATATTCACAGCCATATTCACTGCCATATTCACAGCCATATTCACTGCCATCTTCACAGCCATCTTCATCGTCACTTTGATCAACACTTTGATCAACACTTTGATCAACATTGGCATTACAACTTTGATGCCACTGTCAGACTACTACCTTATATTATCAGTGGCGTAGCCAGGGTCATATGGGCGAGGGCAGGGGATAGAATGAAGTAAAAGATAAAAGGGGCTGGGCTCTGCAGTGGTAATGCCCGGAGTCTAAAAGGAGACAGAAAGTTGGGGGGTTTGCTGGCGACATGTCTCAGGAAAAGTTTTTGACCACGTCCCCTAACTCTTATAATGAACACCCCTTTTGAACATAGAAATATGTCTTTTCACGATAGAAAATGGCAGATAAAATCATTGAAACTTCAATAGGCCCTTTATCTATTCGGAATGGAACGATATTTCGATACATCCTATCATGTATTTATCTAAAGTGGTTTCTTACAATAGTTCTACACTACATTAATGTGGGCTAATTATCAAAAACGTCTGGGTTATTGAAACTTCCTTACACTCCCGTAGCTCCGCTACTGGAATACTATTAGTTGTTCCTACGAAGGACATAAGAATTTTGCCATAAATGGCAATAAGGGGTGTCAAAAGTTTGGTAAAATCCCCAGAGGAGCATTTATTTGGGTGCATTGAGGAGCTCAAACTGTAGTGTTGTAATATTTACAAACCTTGACAGTGTAAAACTTTTCCAGATTCATGTTTTTTCAGACACCATATCTTTTATCACTGGGGGGTGACTGCCTTCCCCTTGCCTCCTGATTACGCTTCCGTAGATTACTACCGTCTGCCCACGCCTCCTGGGGGTGCAGGACATCATTCCAAGGGGTGCGAGAAGCATCCGTCACAATGATGGGAGTTTGGTTTGTTTATTACACTCCAGCGGCCTTGAGCTAAGTATACGTTGTAGGGGGGTGCAGGATCAGAGCAAAAAGTTGAGAACCACTGATCCACAAGTTGTTTATATTTATCCAAATAGTATGCAATAGAAACAAAGCTGCACGTATATTTTCAGCTTATTCCCTGTAATTTGTACTTCAGTCAAATTCACCACTTCGATCACTTTCATATGACAACATGACACAAAAGCTGAACGAGCAAACATGTGACTCTGCTGAGTATATTAGCATCATTGTCACACATTAAAATAATCAGTTCAACAAAAAGTCCCCAAATGTGCCTCTCAAACCCCATATAAATCTTATGATTCTATGAAAATAATGACAATTGGGAGTTCCTAATCAATTTAATGTCTAATTTGATTATATCATAGTTCCATAGTTTATACTTACTGAAACACCTCAACTGTATCTCCCTTTGATGCCAACTTCTCAAAGATCCCTAATAGCGTATTTACTGATTGCAGAACAAATGGAACAGTCTGTCATAATAGAAAGTTTGCAAGCCAAATCGTTTAATTTTTACAGCATATCAAGCAGATTCAAATTGGAAATATTCAAACTTGAATGAATGAAATACATAACTGTGTCAATTCAATAAAAAATATGACATATATTTCAGACTTCATAATAAAGGAATGGCAAGCATGGGCACTAAAACTGAATACACAATGCATTTGAACACAACTGGTAATAAATAAGTCCTCAATGGATGCTGGCCTGCTAGAAATGATGAATCATTAAATCTCTGACGATGGAGTAGACGCATTTCCCTCTTCAATAAAATAATCAACAACCTGGTTCCTGATTACACTGGCAACCATCACATATATTTTTTCACAACTCATCTTTAAGCCAAGTATCTCGCTTTCCTCTGTTACAACATTCAACCACTGCAGCTTTTCCTCAATATTTGCAATCACTGCTGTGTCATCCGCGTATCGAAAATTTGTATATTTAATTCCTTCGAAATCGACTCCATCACACATCCTTATTTTCCCAAACACATCTTCTCTATACAGATTAAACAAATCTGGTGATAGGATGGATTCCTGTCAAACTCCCTTCTGTATATCTACCCATTTACTTAGCTCTCACATAATTCTGATTGCAGCTTCCTGATCATAATACAGATCTCTATCGTATACACAACCCAAAAAGACCTAACCATGTTAACTCAGCTACGTGTTGGGCGTAAAGTTAATAGAGTTAAACACAATCTCAGAGATACCTTGAACCCCTTGTGCGCAATAAATGACGGTGTTGAAGACATGAAACACAATTTCTTGCTCTGCCATACTTATAATGCACACAAACGGGGCCTTCTCAATGATATTTTACTCCTCCTGTCTTAAAAATGTTGTTTAGTAGTGTGTAAGTTTATAATTCGTGGAGGTTAAATTTTATATTGGATATAAAACAATGAAAAATGAGAAAGGAAAACTATCACACGTGTCAATTCTTCTGGTTTAGCTGAGAGACTCCCAGATTTGACTTTTTCCTCCTCGTCTCTTTCTATTTATAAATATTTTCCTAGTTGTAAAGAAGTTTTACCGAAACCAAACAGATATTTCGGGGCTCTGCAATTAATTTTCTGACATCTTTCGGATGATTTCTGGGTAATGAAGCCATATATATTTTTGTATTTTTTAGAATTTTCCTCGTGGTCTTTCCAGAATACATTCCAGTTTATACACTTGTGCAACATTTATCACCAAATATATTGGCTCTCAGAAGTAATATCAAAAAACCTTGGCCATTTTTATCATAAACTGTTTGCCAAGCACAATGCTTTACAGGTGTATTTAACCCGTTAATGAATTGCCGTCATCTCCAAATTTTTTTTACCAAATCTCCTTTTTTCCTATAGAAAATGCTAGAATCTTCAGGTTTTGAAAATTTTAGGCTGACAGGTCTGAAATATGAGCTCATGGATGACAGAGCTAGGGAATGGGAATGACAGCACTAGGTATGCTTAGCTTTTCAACCTGTCTCCAGGAGATAGCAATTTACCTTTCTAGAAATCTGAATATTGGATCTTGTGCAGGTTGAAGCAGACACATTGCCCCATTACTCCTTATCTGCATTGATGGTTGCTCTCCTAAAGTCTCCACCCCAACCAAAACTATCACACTGTCAACCCTTGAATTAACTAAGATAACCAAAATAATATAGTTAAACAAGCACACCTGTTTAATTTTGCTGAGTGAAAAAGTTGGGCTCACTGTTGTCCGAATTCTCTTCCAGTCAGGATAATCTGCAACCAGCAGTCCTACATGCATCGGCTTTTTGGGCAATCCCACAAATCTCTAAAATAATTAAAGATACATGTTGACTTTAAACCTGCCATGATTACTAATTGTAAGACTAGGAATATAGTACAACTAAAATCAATTAATTCAAAGAATGAAAACACTTGAGTAAGTATGTTGAGAAAACCCTCATAAAACAAGAAAAATTATGAGGTAAACAGTTTTTGTGAGTGGAAATTCATGTAGATTTATCATAGGGCATACAGTATATGACCAATTGTTTGGTATTATGTACAACAATATTTGCATTGCATTCTATAGCTATCTTTTAAATCATGGCTGCTGCTTCTATGCTATTTAACATGATGTTTTCCTTTTGGAACTGTTCACATGTAATGCTATTTCTGTGTACTTCTAGGACCTAAGCATTGAGCAGACCCAATTTCTTGGATACACTACCATGTAGCAAGACTACCATTGGTACACTGGAATCTCAATGCTGCAATATCCAAGGTATGATTTTTATCTTTTTCCAAATTGCAGATTGATAAAATTCTAAAAAACCTTGGTATATTTCCTTAGTTATTCTTTAAAGGAAGAAACTGTCGCGGGAAGAAACTGTCGCGGGAAGAAACTGTCGCGGGAAGAAACTGTCGCGGGAAGAAACTGTCGCGGGAAGAAACTGTCGCGGGAATTAACTGTCGCGAGATAAATCTCGCGACTTTCGCGAAAGTTTCTTCCGCGAAAGATCGTTTTTGGCCCTTTCGCGACAGTTAATTCCCGCGACTTTAAAATTTTTCAGGGAAATTTCAACACAATTCTTGAATTTTTTAAAAATTTTGTGAGTCCGTCAGGTACAAAACACGAACTTCAATGACAATTTTTGAAAGCAACGTGTCTCTCTTTTATCGTGTCTGCATCCATCAGAGTTACATTTCTAAACCAAAAATAATTGTGGAAATAATTGATAACATATGACACACCATAGTTGCTTCCATTGGAGAAATAAAACACACATAAGATTAAACATACATAATATAATAGAACTAGTTCAACGGCATTAATATCACTTTCTCTAATGTAGTCTGGACAAATAAGAAAACCTGAGAAATAAGAAACGCCAAGCTGAAACTGGAGCCAAATCTACTTATAAAAGAGTGTGTATCTTTGCAATTGTTTTTGGTGATTTTAAAAGCCTCATTTTTCTACCTAACGGACTCTCGTAATCAGACTGTGATATCCTTTTTCGATTGCAAATATTCTGGTTTAAAGTATCAGTGAGTTCACACATTTTTAATTGCCGTAAAGTTTTATTTCGTTCTGCTTAAGATTCGGCTTTCGTGGAAAGAAGAAACCAAAAAATGTTACTCATCCAGCAATTCGCGACAGTTAATTCCCGCGAAAATTAAATTTTCGAGCGTTCGCGACAGTTAATTCCCGCGAAAGTTTACACACAAAAAATTCAAATCATTCGCAACTTTTCGCGACAGTTTCTTCCCGCGACAGTTTCTTCCTTTAAAGTACGACCTTGGATAGCAGCATCAATTTAAAAATGCTGATTTTCCATAACAACCTGATGTACAAAAAGATACATTGCAGTGAAATGAAAATAGTTGGCCTACACTGCGATTGTGAAAATTACTGAAATCTTTGACACAAATCTTCTCTAGCAGTGATGCATCAGCTACTGTGATAACAGCCCTCCTTCCTACAAAAAAGCTGTAAAAGCATATTAGTTTTCAACTTTATATATTTAACAGTGATTTGCATATTTCTACTAATGATAGGTATGGATGCCTTTGTTGACACCAAGCTAATCTCAAATTCAACAAATAAAAATGATGATTTAATCTACCAACAAAAACTATGTGAAAAGTCTGTTGGTACTACAGAACTTCACTATATAGCACAAAAAAGCGGGAACATTCTTTTAGCATACTGAAAGCTTTTTTCGTCCGACACTCGTCAGAGTATGAAACGTCGGATGACGACCGAAAGGTGAACCGAAATATATAGCCAGATGCGGGTGCACGTGATACGATGAATAATGCATCTATTTGGCCCTATGATTGGCCAATTAGCACATATTCACCATTGTTTACTTGAAGAGTCCAAGTGAAAAACAAACTCTTTTTGTTTACACAAGACTGGGTTTTGAGTCTTAAGGTAAACTGATTCCAAAACATATACAGACGATAATTTTCGGATCATTGGGCAAGCAGGATCGTCCTTTCATTTAGGTGTTTTGGAATCAGTTTACATTAAGACTCCAAACCCAGTCTTGTGTAAACAACAAGAGTTTGTTTTTTCACTTGGACTCTTCAAGTAAACAATGGTGAATAGATGCTAATTGGCCAATCATAGGGCCAAATAGACGCATTATTCATCATATCACGTGCACCCGCATATGGCTATATATTTCGGTTCACCTTTCGGTCGTTATCCTACGTTTCATACTCTGACGAGTGTCGGACGAAAAAAGCTTTCAGTATGCTAAAAGAATGTTCCAACAAAAACTACTACATCTATTAAATTATTTTTCTTTCAGTAAAACTGCATAGGCAATTGCAAAAAATTAGACTAAGTGATACCCAAATACTTTTCCAAATTTCTTGATACATGCATTATGCAGTCTTAGCATTGCACCCTAAAATTTAAAATATTGTACTGTACTGAATTTACCACAGAAAATCAACAAGATGATTATATACGCTTTTTGAGAGTCATATGTGCTTATCATTCAGTAAAACTTACTATCAAATAAACATCAAATCCTTTCCTATGTAATGGAATCTAAGGCATAACCTACTCATTTGATCTTTAGTCCATACCACACAACTATGCATTTGGAAACAGCAGATGGCTGTCACTCCAGGACCATTCCTATAAATTTTCTGTGTAGGGAGGGGGGAGTTACAACCTACACTTTGCCAGTAAATTGGTGTGGCTGCCATAACTGAAGGGTACCTGCATGAATATGCAAGCATGATATAGTTAATTTATCAGCAGATTGTTTGTATCTACAAACAGCAATTTTTTTGAGCTGCCTGCTATGCTGCTGCACCCAATTATTCCTCTTAGGCTCCTAGAATACATAAACTCCAGCAATTTACCAACAGAAATGATAGCTTTTGGCTATTTGCCAACAGAATTTTTGTCTGGGAGGGTGTGTGGGAACAGGCCTGGGTCATCCTTATTGCTCACTGCATTTATATGCATAGAGTGATACAAAGCAAATACACAAAAATCATATTGGTGATAATATAGATATAATATCAGTATCAATATATAATATCATGTCAGCCTAAAATATAATCCAGTTAAATAAGGGATATTATAGTTCAGAAATGATATCAGGGGATATAAGGATATTAGGGGATATAGGGATATAAGGAGATAGATAGATATTAGGGGATATAAGGATACTGTAAATCCTCAAACTGGCCCCCACTCAAATAAGCCCCATCATAGAACTTTAAAGTGTTAATAAGACCCACCCCAGATGAGAATGAAGGTTTGATAAAGACTAATGCTTAAATTTAGACTGTTATTCTAATATTATGGAAGAATAGGAGCTTTGATAGAGCTTTGATAGAGCTTTTTATGTGACATATGGTAAGCAATCATATAAGTCCCCCTCACATAAGCTCCCCTGAAATAAGCCCCCACCCAAAAAGTATCAACAATAAATATGCCCCCAGGGGACTAATTCAAGGATTTGTGGTATATGGGGATATGAAGATATTAGAGGATATAAGGGAATATTATTCTTACATTTCCTATCAACTCATGAACATTGCCAATGAAATAGTGGTAACTTGGATGAGGAATGCCATATTTCTTGAGAACATTATATGGGTGTATTGCTATCCTGCAAGAGACAACTAAAGTGTTCAATGAGCCAGAAATGATGAAATGTACATAAAGTTGTAGAGACTACTTTTGTAATGAAAAGTACAATGTTTGGGTAATAGCATATACGAACATGATTGAAGAATGAATGAACAAATCAAGAATTAAGTAACTAATACTTCAAGTTCCTTTACTACACAGGCCTGTGGCCAGCTTGAATTCACAAGGGGGGCACAGCCAATATATATAATACATACATCTATATAGTTCAATTCTTTTGGGGAGGCACAGAGTCAACTCTCACAAGTCTAGGGGGGCCTTGCCCTTCCATGCCCCTCTTGGCTATGGGCCTGTTACTACATGAAAATACTTACTAACATACCTGTCAAGTTTCAATGTTAAAAATGAATGAGAAATTCATTAAAAGCAAGAATCCCAACTTTTTCTAAGGAAGGGCTTCAAGGCACCCATATAAAAATGTTGAAGAAACTATGTACTCAGGGCATATCTGCTTGCTCAAGTACGAATCTATCCGAACACATGTTTCACAACATTTGTGGAGAATATCAATTGAAGAATATACAGGCTACTGTTTACATTTTGATCGCATTCAAGACCTTGATTCATCAGTAATCTATCATTTATTCCTGAGTCACAGTTTGTAATTTGATAATCATTAGAAGAAAAATGGTGAAGAAATATTATATTCAAAGGGTCCAAAGGTCAACTCACGATGAAGCTATGATGAAAAATGATTGTGATAGGTAATCGAGGTAGTTTCAAATTAACAATTAATGTGGAATGCTCAAGAAAAGGCGTTGATTTGCAATGGCTTTTCCTGTTCAATGATAACTGTTACCAGCATCTCAATCATTTCTTTTTCACTTTTTGAGCAATTTTGACGAAAAAGAGCAGAGAATTTCCATTATTTTTCCACTCACCAATACAGCAGTAGTGTTGCTACTACAACAAAGATGGCAGCTTTAACTGCAAAAGCGTTCTGCTCTGCATAATGTATCGCTTCTTTAAACCAATAAACTGCCGTATCTTTTAAGGCATCCATGCCTCAGAACTACCTTAGGCAAACTGCTGCTTTTTGTTTTTGTAGTATGATGCAAGCTTGCAGCACTGTATTGAATCATGCCATAGTTGAAAATAGAGAATGGCTGGTATGACGTCATAGGTGATCCAACTCTAGACCCAGGGTCAACCTGAAGTTCAGTCTGCGCCGCACCAAAAATGCGTGTTCTCTTGAACATAAGGGGAATGTTAGGGAACGGGTAAGAACAGAAAGGAGGGTAGGTTAATGATTAAGTTTACAAAATGCCACTTGGTTGTGGTGACTTCAATGATCGTTGCGCGACAGAGCTGTGCCAAAATTTCTACGACCTGACGCCCTGCGCCCAAGATCTTCTCGAAATAATAACAAGTTACATAAAGCGCTACTGACGAATTACTAAACTACACTACAAAGACGAAACCCAGTGAGAGCTAGTTGTCATGGCTTCCCCCCTGAGAATAAACATATAATTAAATATAACTAATAAAGCAAATACAATACTACATAGAAATAGCAACTATTCAATACGAATAAATATCCAAGTGCATTCCACATTTGACGCCCTAGGAAAATGCTTAAATATTTGTGAAGGACTTGGAAGTCTTGCTGAGAAAACAGCAACGGCAACAGTAGTTCCAGTCACTGCACACCTACAGGATCTCCTAAATGAAAAACACCGTAGACTATGTCCTCAAATATTCTCTCAGATTCACCCGGACTCTATGTAATTATCTTCCAAGAGTGTTAGCATATCGAAATTTTGGCCCGGGCCCTGCCAGAGCCACAGGGGAAGAGGATGGAAGACCTAGCGCCCTCAGTGTTTCTTAAAGATTCCAACTTGAAAAGATTCTTGCGCTCCGTTTCCGAAAAACTTCCCCTTTAGCCAGGTAACGCATAAAAATTTCTGCGGTGTTTGAGTCATCTTGTAGGTATGCAAACCTTTGTAATTTGTAACTTCAAAACTCTTGGATCAAGTCGGAGACATAATGCATACTTCAACGTTATAGTAAAGTGCCTACCAAATGTGCGAATTGTAGATACAAAGGGGAACATCTTCTATTAGAACATTTCCAACAGAAACAGAGCGTCTCAGATGAAGAAAACGACGTGTCGTAAAAGGGTGCGGCTTGAAAACATTTATGCTCCCTTGACCCCTGCCCCCCACTTTCTGGTGGCTGGCGCCGCTTCTGAAACGGATCTTTTCGGAAGTATTTCCGGGTCGAAGTACAAAACATGTACTGTGCACTTTATTAAAATTCAATAAAAATAATTTTGTTTGTTTTGTGCTCAACCCATTTAAGTAGCGACAAACTTGACTTCATTGTATATGAGACAGGAAGAAAAGCAGATAGAAGTGAAAGACACTGCAAAACAGGATTTACTACCACATATGAAAATGAATTTAAGCAGTACATTTCCTACAAATATTCAACGAAGGAAATACTACCAAAGCGATGGAAGGAAATACTATAAAAGCGATAAAAGAAAGGCGAACCACGTAATTATCAGGTAATTAGTCCCCATTTGAGCATTTACAATCAAAACTAAACAGTAGCATCCAGAAATTCTTTTGGTAAATGAGACTTAACTTCTTTCAACAATTTTCACTTTGATTCCATTCATCGAACTCATTGTAACTCCAAATCGAACTTCCAATGGATGAGGCTGCATACATGGAAAATACAAACATAAAACAAATGGCAAATGACATCAGGTGCACATTCATAATCAAACAAATTTGCTCTGCTTAGTTTTCGAATTTCGATATCATTAGTCAGTAGACACAATTGAATGGACACTGGCTCCTACAAAATGCCAATTAATTATTTCCTAAAAGACATGCTATCACACTTATCAACAATGAAATAACTGCATAGAATTCACTTCTATGTATATTTTCAACTTCCTTGAATCAAACATGATTAACATCAAATTAACTGAATACAGAATTCTGGTATTACCTCTGTTTCTGCTGCCTTCTCAAAACGAAATTTCACCAGAAGTTTTGCCAGTGCAATTTTTGCTTCAATCAATGCAAATCGCATACCAATACAATTTCGTGGACCATGGCCAAATGGCATAAAAGTAAAGGGGTTTATCTTGCCTTTATTCTCTGGGCTGAATCTAGATATAGGAAAAAGTAATTTTAATCAGATTTAGGCTCGTAATAACAGACTGCTCTGATAACAAAACTGATAACATCTTTAATGACAGACTGTTATCGTTTACCAAAAGCACTACTACTGATAGGTGTGTATACTGACAAGATATTGACTGCATTGTATTGCTGATTGCTCATCATAGAGAAGTTCAGTATAATGACGATCATAGTACTTAAGATCATTGATTATGTGTGATCATGGTGATTCGTATCATGAACGCAATCACTGTATCAATGTATCATAAATTTGACAGCATCGAGTAGAGACATAAACAATAAGTAGTAAAACTATTAATGACGCAATGGGCCAGAAGAGGGAATAAAAACCTTTCTGGGTCGAATTTCCAATGATCTTTCCAGTAATCCTCGCAGTGATGAATTGCATATATTGGAATGTAAACTCCTGTTTGTGCAGGAATCCTGTATTTTCCTATTGTGATTTCCTCTTCACACACCCTTGCAGTTCTAACAGAAAATAGAAGAAAATTATGGTATAACAATGAACGATGATAGACCAAAACCAACAAATTTCACAGAAAGATAAAATTAAGAGATTCTATAGTATACATTTCCAAACACCGTCTTTTGATACAATGAAGATTAGTTCTACAAAAGACAGTCGTTTCTCGGAAAATTGAGCGACGCCCAGTGTTTTGCAGGTTACATTTGCAGGTTTTGAAGGTTATGTGCTACATTTGTGCGTTGCTACATTTCTCAAGTTCTGGAAAATGTTCATAAATTAATTTTCATCTCACAGCGATATAGTTGAGATTTGGGTAGGGAACACTAAGGTTTGGTATCCACGAAGGGACTGAAAGCATACAAGTGTTTATTTCGTCAAAACCCAAAACAGTACGTGCAAATAACATACATTCCTCATGTATGTAATCACGCTAACACCCAAGTAAAAGATTATTGATTTTTGCAATGAAACACCTGAATTGCCGCGGTATGAAAAAGACCCGTTCAAAGAAATTGAGTAACATGCGGACTGCAACAGCTATAAAGAGCCCATCCATGTTGGCCATAACTGTCGCTAAACTTCCTTATGTCATGGATTCGGTCATTCAAACAAAGAAGAGGTACGTCACTGTTACATAATGCAACTATAGTAAGATGTGACATATTTTCATCATCCAATTCAGTTTGCAATGCACAAAAGTTATCAAAACTCCTCTTTTTCTCCTAAATATCGCATACTTTCTCTTCCATAAGTTATCAAATTCTCTGCAGCAAGAAAGTTATCAAACTAAACTGTTTGTCTTTGAAACTGTGGCCTCAGTATTTACCTATCAAGGATGTGCAAGGGATTTAAGTTGAATATAATTATATCTAGTTAAACAATCAGGAAGCACAATCGTAATCTCATAAAAGAAGACAAAAACATACTGCCAGACTGGTGGATACATTCGTAGTGACTCATTGAAAACAGCATCAAGATAATCCAGCTTATGCACTGCTTCGTAGAAATTTTCATCCTCAAAAAAACGATCAAATCTTGTGAGTTATCGAGGTGTTTAAGGGATTTATAAATAATCTTTACCATAGATAGCATTAATTCTCTATTTTACTTTCTTTGCTTCGTTGATCAGTCGAACCATTTTCAGTACAACATTACTCTTGGTGATTTCTATAAGGTTCTAACCTGAGTGTAACTTTTTGAAAGAACGTATGGATCATAAAAAATTAACTTATTTCTGGGGTGAATGGTCAGTGAGTCCGTAGTTCTAGCCATGGTTTAAAGAAGTATCTTCCGAGGTATTTGATTGATTCACCTTTTTTACAGGAGGAGCTAGTTCAGAATTGTTCAAGAGTGTAGTTTGAAACTGAAGAGATATAGTAGAAAATACCTGAATCCAAAATTTAGTATATTTGTCCACATGGATGACCATAGAGGCCCACTGACAACACATTAAGAAACAATTTAGCAACAGCAGATTTTCTCGTTCTTATTTAGGAATAACAGTAGGATCATATGTAAATTGAAACAGTGAATGGGATGGAATAAGCAATCATTTTTATCATGAGTGGAAAAATCGAGCTGTTTTTATTTTTCTTATTTAATGAATTGGATGAATGCATTGAAGCATAGATCGAATATAAGGGGGCTAAGATAATCGTCTTGAGGCACACCATGTTCATGGGGAATAGCAGTGTTGTAAAAGCTGTCTGAAATAATTAATGGAAATCAGTATACAGATTGACAATAAGAAGCTGAAGTGATTCGGGGATATCATGATATGTAAAAGGGTACTTTTGAGAAGATTATGATGAACTCCTCCAAAAGTACTTTTGAGATCAAGCAGGGTTATTAGTTTCTGTGAGACCAAAAATATCAATCTCTGGATACATGCTAAGCAAACTTGAGATATAAATAAAGTTACTTTAAAGGCTTGTAACATTTCTATGGAGACTTTCTGTGCAACGTAGCTTGCAAAATCTTTCAAGTTACTCGGTTCTGGACAAGGATGAATATACCCACAATGTAGCGAAACAGATTTTGTTTACCACTTTTTGTCTAGAGATATGTCATAACCAAACTCTCTTTGCTACAATCAAATTCATCTCTAATCACAATAAGGCTGACTGGATTTGTAGAGACGAAATACCATCTTTTAATGGAGAAAGATGCCGAACTTAACACAAGAATCAAAAACAGGTCTGATCAAATCAGCGCCATAACCTCGATACCACACAACAATCAATATTATGAAAAAAGAATAAGTGAGAAAATCAATTGCTGTTGGATACCAAATGTCTCTTTCGTGTACAAAATCTACTTATTTCCTATCAATTTCTTATGGTGCTTTTTCAGGAGATCCTTTTTAGATATTCCAATCATAAAGGGACAATTAACCTATTGAAATAATCAATGAACTTGAGGGAAATGCCAAACTTTAATACTTCATACCAGTTGTTTACAAACCCCATGGAAGCAATAGCTATTATTATAAAGTCATGTGACAAATGTCATCTACATAGTTGATATACCTCTGAATCTGGTATATTTGCCTTTATCTCCTTGTATAATCGTTCTTGTATTTCTGGATGCAACGCAAGTAAATATGTCGTATACGCTAGTGCATTGCTGGTTGTCTCGTATCCAGCCAAAAGAAATGTAATCGAGGTGGCATAGATGTCATCATCAGATAACTTCTGTTTTCCATCAGCTTTGTTCTCTGCCAATACAAGCTGCAGGAAATCTTTTCTCTACAATAGTATAGATATATGGACCATGTAATCAAAATGTAACGAAAGTGGTTCCTAGTCACATCTACATACAAAAAACGAAGCTAAGTATGGCAAACCTAGATTAACAAGTATTTCGCATAGTATAACGTATAGAAAAGTAAGAAAAATTCCGTTGTGAGTAATGCTCACCAAATTACTAGGGGTTTATCTGGGCATTAAGTAAAGGACACTCATTTCACATGATACCAATGGGAGTTAATTGATTGTATTAAGGGAGACTACCTTTAATTTCAAGGACTCTTGTGCAATGCGAAGCCAACCCTATAACCCTTTATCTAGCAAATTCAGTTTGTCAATACACTAACTGACCTCTGAGGGGTTTCTCTTTCGCTCCTCCACAACTGGCTTTAGCAAGTTAATGAAGAAAGCAGGGTTTGGAGCAATCAACCACTTTAATCGATCCTTCACATATGTCGGAATAGGCAGAAGTCCTAAGTTGAAAGACAGAGTGAGAAATATGGTTGACGAGAAACAATTCAAATTCACAAATAATATGAAGACAGGTATGTCTTATCAACAATGTATTTCAATTTGCAGCGTAAATCATACTAATGGGTGATGTTGTTTAACCAATAATATATCTTGAGAAAGTATGTGATGAAAGATATTGCCAAATGGGCTTATAAATCTTCAGAAAATTAACGAATATCAAGGAAATCCAAAAAAGTCTTCTGAAGTAACTGGGTTATAGCGTGGAATACGAAAGGACTCCTTTCTTTGTCCTATTGTATTGCTCAAGCGACACCAACAAGGTGACTCATTCTTCAATAACGTCTATTGTAGGTAAAAATGCTTTGTTCTATTTCAGGAAGAACAGAAGAAAGTACTTAACTTGCCTCTTGACGTATGGTAAAAATATTGAAACCTGAATTGAAACGTATGGGCAGGGATTGTGCAGAGATATGAAACTAAACAACTAACCAATAAGAATGCCAATAGGCCTTACACGGAACCAGTCCATTGCTTCCATTGTTACAACCCTGTCTTCGTTAGTTTGAAAGTCAGTTCGTAGTCCAAACGCAACCGAGAGAATAATTTCCATTGTCAGCTTTTTATAAAATCTGTAGTATCATGAAAGACAACAAAAACACTTTGAAAGGTGACAACCAAACACAATGAGTATTTCTTTGCGAATGAGGACAACGGCGAGTAGAGTCCACATGATTTTAGTAAATTTCATTTGACATCATCAGATATTGACATGAGAATATTCCAAGACTTTTCCAAATAAGACTATTCCAGTGTGACAAAACATGGAAAAAACCGATCTTAAGACTATTCCGGTTTAACTAAACGTTTCGACTGGACTCGAGCCATCATCAGCAGATAAATATAGATAAAGGAAGGGCAGGACATTAAATACTAAAGGAAAGATAATGCTCTCCCCTTCCTTTATCTATATTTATCTACTGATAATGACTCGAGCCGAGTCGAAATGTTTAGTAAAACCGGAATAGACCTAAAATTGGTTTTTTTCTTTTTTTGTCACACTGGAATAGTCTTGGAATAGTTATGGAGTTGTCTGATGTTACAACCCGATCATGTCGAATGAAATTTACTAAAATCATGTTGACTCTATTCGTCGTTGTCCTCATGCTCAAAGTTAGCCAGAAGCTGCGGGTTCCCAACTTCAATGAGTATTTCATTTGAGTCTGACAACCCAGAGAAATCAGCGCTAGTTTAGTAGTGCACCTGTTCTAGACATAAAAGATATACTATAATATACACTATTTGATAGCTGTAAACGAGCAGATTAGAATGGTACCTTCGTGTACAGTAAAGGCAAGGATTAGAGCTAGCATCTGTCAGACTCAAACTATCACCTAATTCTATAACCTTGCAAGAAGCCCACTGAGCGGGAAACATGGCAGTGAGTTTATGTTAATGTTAAGTTATTTTCCTTATTTGCTTGTCAAAACTGTAAGCTATAAGGTACCTGGCTGTACCATTACAATCTACTCATTGAGAACTATCGAATGCTGGCGCGCAATTATGGGCTGGGTCCTGGGGGGTCTAGACCATTGCTCTTTCCCTCAAAAAGGTAAAAGTGCTCTTTTTATGGACAATTTTGAAACTGTCTATTGTATTTATGATAAGTAGACCAGCTTACAATCTTTTTTATACTTGAAAGTAACAAAATGCTGAGACTTCCCGTACAATTTCATTTGTTTCTTAATCTGAAAAATATGACTTCAAGACACAATGTCTTTAGAAAGTTTCTAGTGTGGTCTTTTTTGCTGATTAGACCCACGGCCCTCAAAAATTCATAGATGCGCGCCTGGAATGGTATTTTGCCATAATCAAAGCCAGGGGCGGCTGGAAGTGGAAAAGAGTCGACAACGCCCTTTTTACTTTGGGACACGCCCATATTTAACCAACTTCTCTGTCGCTCCTGTTCCTCTTGAGCTTTATGTGATAACAATCAACGCAAAGCATGCAAGTCTTTGAGCAATCTGTATGATACAAGAGACAACAAGTTAATAGTCGGAACTCACTTTCAATCTGTCTGTTGTCTACACTGCGATAATTGGCCGTAGACTTACGGATTGCAGCTGAGTCTGGCTCATTACGTACTCACCTATATGGTTGTTTTTCGAGTTGCAATACATGGTAATTATTTCCATATTGTTTTATGTCATCAGTTGTTTGGTCTCGTATGTAACACTCTCTAGCATTTTTCATGTACTTTCATGACATTTGCAACCTCCTGGTGGCATCAGCATCCAGTAAAAACGAAAAATACTAGTAACAGATCTTTGAATTAATAAATGTGAACATCATAATTACTTACCCAGTTACCTCAACTGTCTCTCTCTTTGAAGAAACTTGGTCAAAGAGTCCCACTAATGTACTCACTGACTGCAGAACCAACGGCACTGTCTGTCAAAACAGAAAGTAAGATTCGTCATTCAATGCAATCCTTTCATATATTCAGATTGAATGTGTCTATGCCAGAATGATGACATAGACACAGTTCATTGAGTTGTGATGGTAAAAGTTGCTCAAGTAACTGTAAGGATACAAATATATCCCATAGGTGACTAACGACTTAAATCTATAATGAGATTGATTAGGGACGGAAGATTGAAATAAAAGTAGATTTTCAAATTGCTGCACAACCAAAATTAATAATGAAGGAAATAACTAACTTTTCAATAAATGCTGGCCAAGTAATGAGCCATGAGAGAAATAGAACAACTGTGAGTTACCCTATAAAATATATGAGACTTACTATTTAAAGAATAAATAAGGATACCTGTTTGATTTTACCAAGTGAGAAAGTTGGGCTCACTGTTGTCCGAATTCTTCTCCAATCAGGATAGTCCGCAAACAGCAAACCTACTTGCATTGGCTTTTTGGGCAATCCCACAAATTTCTAGAATGGTTAGCAAGTAAAATAGATTACAAAACTGTTTCTGTAGTTATTTATAAGGCCACACATGTTCTATAAGTTGAAATAAATAAATTGATAGTGTCTAAGTGCCGAATACGCTGAAATCCAGATGCAACCAGAAATAACTGATAAATATATAAAGTAAGCAAAAATAAAAATGATTGATTTCTAAGTAATTTCAGCAGAGTTCGTCTGCAGATGCCAAAATTCTATTCCTAGGACATTAGTTACTGGCTTTCACATCATTCCTTTCGATTTGCTCTTTTTTCCATTGTTTTCCAATTCACAATGCTCGTATATTCAACCCTATCTTTTCTCCTGCTTGAACATGTTTTTTCAGAGAAAACCTGTGGTGTCCCTACTATTGCATTATACCTGCCAACTCACATGATTTCAAAGCAGAACATTAGCTGTCACGATCTGGAGTAGTTTCATTATTTATCAGCGCTATAAACTATTCTACAAATATCAAATACGTCACTGACATTCATACTGAGGAAAAATGTCCTTGCAAGATCGTTTTCAGTGAAAACAAGTTGCGCAGAACTATACTCATATTAATGATTCGGCCCTTTCGGCCTTTAGATTACATCAAATTTGCAAAAACTGCTCGGGGACATCAGCTCATAATCGGCTATCTTCATTAATCACAATGACGTTATTTCTGTCTTTATATTAACGTTTCCCTACTCTTTGTTTATAAACCCATTGCTGCATTGCATAAACTTCGCAATCTGAAAGAAGTAGCTTTCGCCCTCCATAGTATGTTTGATCGTAACTTTTATATTCAAATCTTCAGCTTTTTCAGAACAAAAATTAAAATCTTAAGTTTGCAGGTCCTCCAAGGCTGGAAGGTCCGCTTGCATTAACATATCATAAACTTGTATCAATTCAATTACTATCAATGTTCAACAGCATCCTGATTTAAGAAAAGTTTGCAATAACTGAGACAAAGTGGACTTACACTGCGATTGTGAAAATTGCTGAATTCTTTGACATATATTTTTTCAAGCACTGATGTATCAAACACTGTGACTGACGCACGTCTTCCCATGTAAAAGCTTAGAAAGAACAACATCATATAGAACGTATTCAACCCATGAGTTATATTCAAAAAAGGCATGTATTTTCAAAATAACTCATTTTGCATGAAAATACTATAGAGATAATCTGACCGTCAGGCAAGATGGCCATGGCTGATGTTTCTGGTGCTGAGAACGGTTCTAAGCACCAAAAACACCAAAGAACTTAGCAATAGATGTTGGTCAAACAGTTTTCATCTCGCAGTAAACAATTTTTCGAATATGTATGCTAATCTATGTTGTCCACTGATGTTGCCTCGTGGTCTTAAAATATAAAAGAGCTAGAAATATTTTCGTGTGTATTCTCCTCCTGTTCCATGTCACATCCATAATCAGAAGAACTGCAACAAAAGCAACATGGCATAACAGACTTCACCGTCATCATCAACATATAACTATTAAGAATGCCTCCGTATGGATATATTACATCTTAAAGGAAGATGATTATTGAGTGAAAGAGAGGCCATGGTATAAGCTAGAATCCTTGGATTTCAGTAAATTTTGCAGGTTTTAATATCATGTCAAATTCAAAAAGAAATAATGATAATTAACGAATAAAAAGAACATATAATAAGGATTTGTGAATTAGCCAGGCAATTGTTATACAGCAGAAATTATTACTGATACCCGAATACTTTTCCATATTTCTTGAAACATGCATCCTGAAGTCTTAACAATGCACCCTAAAATAAAGATATGATCCTTTTTGCATACATTCTTTCTTCCAGCAGATTGTAGCATGACCTTAGTATTAATATTTTCCATATTACTACGCAGAGACTAGCAGACAGAATAGAACATGTTTCCCCACGAGCATCAGGAAGAAAAATAATGCAATGAGAATAGCCGCCTCGTATATGCAAAAAACAATAATCCTAAAATGACTTGTTATTCAGCCATATGGCAACATCTTATTAACAATCCATAATGTGCCAAAATATGTACAGATGATAATTTTAAGATTATTGGGCAGTATTCATCATATCACATGTCTCTATCCATACCTACTTACCAGTGTCACACACCTTACACACGCATGGAATTAAAAATAATCAATATATAAATTGATACAAAATATAGTCTCCTTCTCGAAACATCTGAAACTGAAAAGGATAATATATTTCAATTTCATATACAATTTGTATTTAGATATCCCATTTATCCTTGAATTAGCCCCCTTATGATTTATTTATTTCTGATACTTTTTGGGTGGGGGGATATTCGAGGGGAGGGCTTATTCAAGGGAGGACTTATAAAATTACTGGACACATGTTGCATAACAACTCATTGCCAAAACTCCTTTTCTCTATAATATTAAAAGAAGAGTCTAAATTTAAGCATTGCTCTTTATCAAGGTGTTCATCATCATGAGGGGTGGGGGCATATTCAAGGGTGGCACAACAATGTGGAGTTCCAGCATGAAGGCTTATTTGAGTGGGGGGGGCTTTTTCAAGGGCAGGTCAATTCAAAGATTTACAGTATATCTATATATACTCCATATTGCCATCTCTCTTGAATAATCGCCCCTCCTGAGAGCCTGATTGAGTGTTCCCCTTGAATAAGCATCCCCTTCCTGACAGAACAAAAAGTTGGCAGAGAGTTTTTGCTATATTCTGCTCAATTATTAAATTTTACTCACATTTCAGTAGCATAAGTATACCCAGCTGGGCATCCTTTGCAATGATTATTTCAAAATTAATGGCATTCTTTTATCTTTTGTGAATGATTTGTATTGCCCATGCACTACCAATTCAACTTCTCTAATTCTCTTTCCAGACAGAAATGCCAGTAAAGTGCTTATTTGAGGAAAAGTGATTGCACTAGCCACCCAAGACCCCAGACTGAGGGTGATCTTGACAGATTATGCCTTTTTAGACCATGCCTGTTTGGACTTTGCCCTTTAATATATTGTGTAATAAAATATGCAACCAAAGACTGACAAAAGCATTTAAAAATGACAATGCCTGCTAGAAATCACACACCTCCTCAAACCTTTTCTACTCAAATTTGGATGTGTTACAAAGCTGATCCCAGAGAAAACTATATATTTATATATATAGACAAGCAGCAATAAATTCCAATGTATCTTCTACCATACCAAAGTGCTCAACAATGTAATGGAGCAATACATTAAGATAAAAGAGAAGAAAAATTAGAACATATGTGAATGTCGGTTTCATGCCAACACAATCATCAGGCGTAATCTTATATTATATTATATATATATATATATATATATATATATATATATATATATATATATATATATATATATATATATATATATATATATATATATATATATATATATATATATATATATATATATATATATATATATATAAATATATGTATATATATATATATATATATATATATATATATATATATATATATATATAATATATATATATATATATATATATATATATATATATATATATATATATATATATATATATATATATATATATATATATGCAATCAGTAGCTTGTGAGTAACCAGGATTTCTCCTTTTTCGGTGCAAACAGAAAGGTTGATGTAATGCTCAGAAAAGTCAGGAGAAAATCAAACTTTATATATATATATATATATATATATATATATATATATATATATATATATATATATATATATATATATATATATATATACATATATATATATATATATATATATATATATATATATATATACATATAGATGAACAACAAAATAAGACGATCAGGAATCAATTCTCTATAGTTTTTTATTTCAATTCTCAACTAGTTTTGACAATTGTGTCATCATCAGGAGAATGGTCACTTTCAGACATATAAATATATATATAATGCACCCTAGGTTTTACGTTTATCTTTGACACAATGTATAGCCATACATACTGCATATTTGGTGAATACACAAGGAGTGGCTTACCATCTTGTTGTTTTATGTATTTATGAGTCAAAACAGAATAAAACAAAAACCCATAGCTTATGGAATCTGTCAAGGATGTGCTATCTCCCCATTCAAATGTAAAATGTAGTCCAGACAGGAAAAATTACATAGTTGCCAAGGTTTCATTATCAAAATTCTGGGGAAATGGGAGTGGCAGTGTGACAGAGTTATGGGGGTGGGGTTGGACCTGACACTGCCACTGCTGAGCAATTATTAAGGAAGCCATCAATGCATAGTAATCTCTAAAAAAACAACATAATACACCAGAACCATGAAAAGCAATGGTTCTAAGAATGACTAGTTTTGAATAGGGGACTGATGATGAATGGATAGTGGGAATTGCCAAGTTTCAGTGTATTTTCAGATAGACAAGTTTTGGATGTTTTTTGAAAATTAAACAAATGCTGGAGCTTTAACAGCATTTTGCCATTGCTGGAGGTCAGCTGGAGGCAACATTGACATGCTGGAGTCTACAACATAGTGTGAGAGACTTGGCAACTATGAAATTAATACAATGTTGAAGGTATTGTTCTTACATTTCCTATCAACTCATGAACATTGCCAATGAAATAATGGTAACTTGGATGAGGAATGCCATACTTCTTGAGAACATTATATGGGTGTATTGCTATCCTGCAAAAGAGATGACAGACGTTCATAGAAAGTAACGTGTTTGGGAAATATTACCTTTAAGAACAAGATTGAGGGATGAAAACAAATGAGATGTTGACCAACTAAAATTTTGAACTTTGCTGTTACTTTCAAATACATCGAAACAAAACAAATTATAAGAAATCTCTCACTATTAACAATGACTGAATTTGGTGGGGGATGCATCCCTCCAGTTAGGCAGAATTCCACTTCATTCGACACTGACCCTGACTAAGTTGTTCATGTATACTAGCTAGAACTAATCTCAACGTTACTAATACCTCGCATCATCATCGTAAAGTACTCTCTTTGGTTGGTAAATGAATACACAGGCCACACTAAGGAAAATGATAGTTTTCGACGAGATTTTGCGCATGCAAAACACACTTGTCAGGCGTGCACGCGTGCAATTACTGCATAAGCAGGGAACTGCGCGTGCCCACGTGCGTATACAATGGCAATAGGCGTGCACAGCTACGTCTCCGCGTGCAATGTCTTTCGAAAAGTGTGATGCAGAGGTTAGTTCTAAGGACATGGGAAATAGGCCATAGGCCAAATGTCAGAATTAGCCCACATAGAGACCCATGTCGAGCTGAACATAAAAGCAACTTGCTAAAAAACTAAAAAACAAACTAATATCGCCTGAACGTAGTGCGGTTTCGATCTAATTTTCCGTTTTAGTTTGGGCAAGAAGTTGTTCCATGAGATTACGACATTGGTTGATATTATTTCTCAAGTACAAAAGACAGGCTTTTGTTCCTGTCTCAGCTCATCGATATATACTCATCACTGCAAAAAACACTAACAATATGCGGAATGGTCAAGGTCCTGTTCTGGCAGATAATGCTTCTTGCCAATACCCCAGTGGAGTTTGCTAAGATTGCATGTTTTGACCTATCCAAGTAAAAACGAGCAGAAAAGTTCAAGTAGCGACTTGGCTTTTCAACTCACCAATAAAGTAGCAATGTTGCTACTAGCACAAAGATGCCAGTTTTAACTGCAAAATCGTGTTGCTCGGCATAATTTATCGCTTCTCGTAACAAATAAACTGCTGTATCTTTCAAGGCATCCATATCCCGGACAAACACCCCTGTGTTCAACCATGCGATAAATAATGAGAGAATTTGACATCACTCACAGGGCGATCCCTCCAAAACCCAAGAAGGAATCTTGTCACGAGACCTCTGTGTCAGACCAGGACACATTGGTCTTGGCAGGAGACATGCTCCGGTTTGCATGTCGCCATTCCCCCCCCCCCCCGTTTGTACACTAGCATGGAGCCAACTCGGTAAGGATCCACTTTTGATCCGTGCCCACGCTTGATCTCTGATTGATGTTGATCAGCCCCTTCAATATTTCGGCAGTTTTGGTTACGGGTTCTATTTCTTAGATTATCTGTTCTGTGGTCGTATCCGAAGTGTGCTTGTTTGGATTGGTTTGTATAGGTTCCAGCGGTTAACACCAGACCTAAATGGGAACCGATCCACTTTGGAAAGCGATCCCAAATGGGTCCACATAGCAAATCCAAATGGGTACGGATCCAGCAGGTCAAGTGTAAACGGAAAGCCTATTGCCTAGCGCACACTAGCGATTTTTGTCGCCAACGACTGCAAGTTTTGTCGCTGGCGACCGATTTGTGTAGCCCGCACACTTGCGATTTCTTTCATTCTGTTGTCCATGAAAACGAATATGCTCCTTTCGATGTGGCCTCGATGCTGTCACTTTGCATGATATCACGTGCGATAAATCGGTTACTGATTGGTGCATCGACCAGAGAAATGTTTTTGCACCCCCGAATACTTGCGACCTTCTGTTTTTCGTCGCTGGCGACAAAAGTTTTCTGTTTTGCTTCCCCGCAGACCTGCGATTTTTGTTGACAGCAAGACAAAATCCCAGTCGCTGGCCACAAAAATCGCTAGTGTGCACTAGGCATATCTGTGCTAGAATTGGTACCGATCCATTTGGGTGTGCACGGAGTTTTAGCCTAAAGCTCGACCTTCACTTAGCATACGTCTGTACGGCCAAGCGGAACTTCCCGCCTAAGCGTACGTCCAATGGAGTTTGGAGCCTGAAGTCGCACATACGTACTGCTTCTAAACCGGTGGGACAAATATGATAAGCAACATGGAAGTAAGACACTGAAGCCACTACTGCTTGTTTTCCTACTTAGAAGAGAGCATGAGTGCAAAGAACTAGAGAATTATTTCCTGTTGAACATCTCTGGAAGAGAAAATTTTGGACGAGACATTGTTTTGCATGATAGCAACAGAGTAAGAAAATACTGAATAAAGTTGTCCCGCACATGCAGAGTAATGAAATGAGAAAGCACCCATTTGTTAAGCCTGCAATTTTGTTCACATTTTTAATCCTAGTAATGAGCGAATGCCAGCCCGGTAGAATAACTGCCCTAAAACTAAAGTAGGGGTCGCCGAACTTTTGAAACCGAGGCTACTTGAAGGACACCGAGTAATGCAAAAAAGGGGTATCCCCTTGAGACCACAGAGCTGAAATAACAAAGGTGCACTGTCTACTTTTACTTTGCAGAATTGGCCTGCGGGCGACTACTGATATGAATGTTATGGGCGATATGGTGCCCGCATGCACCGGGCCGGCAACCCCTGGTCTATAGAATGATGGCGAAGTGTGGCACTCCTTTTACAATAGAATGCAGCTCACTGGATGTAGTTCATGTTCAACTCATTTAATGAAAACCTTGGCTTTAGGACTTTGAACAGGAGAAAAGTTCATAAAAAGTGAACATAACATTGAAACATCACTTACTACTACAAATGAAAACTGCTTGCAAACAAATTTTAGCTTTGTAATATGTTGCGAAAAAAACTATAAAAAAGAGAACAGCGAACTAACTAAAAAGTAACTAATTCCCATTTCTTTCAACTATCAGTTACTTAATTCACAGCATCTTCAATCAAAACAAACAGTAGCATCCAGAAATGCCTTTGGACAGCACAGACTTAATTTCTCTCAACAATTTGTACTTTGATTCCATTCATCGCACTCATTGTTATTCCACATTGAAGTTGAAGAGGATGGTCCTACAAAAATACGATAAAAGTATAACTTATGTGCCAGAATGACTTCTACAACATCGTCATGGTAGCAACCTAATCGTATGGACTACTCCCTGGTATTTTATAATTCATCGATTGTTGCTGCAGAATGCCAATTATGTCCTAAAGGACATGCCATCTCACTTATCAACAATGAAATGACTGCATAGAATTCACTTCTATGTATAGTGTCAACTTCCTTGAATCAACCACGATCAACATCAATTTAACTGAATACAGAATTCTGGTATTACCTCTGTTTCTGCTGCCTTCTCAAAACGAAATTTCACCAGAAGTTTTGCCAGTGCAATTTTTGCTTCAATCAATGCAAATCGCATACCAATACAATTTCGTGGACCATGGCCAAATGGCATAAAAGCAAAGGGTTTTATCTTGCCTTTATTCTCTGGGCTGAATCTAGATATAGGAAAAAATGATTGTAATCAGATTTAGGCTCGTAATAATAAAAGGATTGTCACTCATAGTTGTGTACATTTGACATCATATTGAATAAAGTGAACTACTGGCAAGAGTCTTAGAAATCAAATTTTCCTATTCATCATATTGAGGAATAGCCCTTAATGCATATAAGCATAAAGCATGTATCCATGTTTTGGTGGCATACTTGCTGGAAATGAAAATGTATAGACAACATTCTACTGTAGCAAGAATCTCTCTCGTAATAGATATACAATGTAATCTGCACAGATCGCTCTCTAGAACTGCATATTTTATGTAGAACTCTCTCAATCACTCCATCAATAAATCATCAGTTTGACAGCAAGAAAATAGTGACATAGACAGTAACTAGTAAAGCCATTAGTGAGGCAAAGGATCTGAAAAAGGAATAAAAACCTCTCAGGGTCGAATTTCAAATGATCTTTCCAGTAATCCTCACAGTGATGAATTGCATATATTGGAATTTGAATCATTGTCCCTGCAGGAATTCTGTATTTTCCTAAAGTGATTTCCTCCTCACACATCCTTCCAGTTCTTGCAAGAAAAGGGAAAATTTCATCATCAAGCAACAATGGACAATATTCAAACTAGTAAATGCTACAGAAAATGGCCACAATTTAGTAGCTTTCTGCATTTCCAAACACCCTCATTGATGTCACATATACCGATGTATAACGGAATCTAATCATCTTCACAAATGGAAAGATGAGGTATTCTCATTGAAAATTCTATTGCGCAGATAGATTGCTAGTCTTTCATCCTCTTAATATTTTACTAAAGAGAGTTATGATCGTGTAAGGATCTACGAGGATATTACACACATTCATCTACTAATTCCTCAAGCATGAGTTAAAACGTCTTAATGGAGCATTCTTAACTGGATTTGCCGACGTGCAGGACCTGGACTATGTCGAAATTGTGTCCTGTGTCGCATCAATTTTAAAGAAGCAATGTCTTCTCTTTTCCTCGTCATTCCCACCTTAAAATGTATTACCAAACAGAGTTCTCCACCTCAAATATCAATTGCTTTACTGAGTGTATACAGTATTTCTGACAAGATCTGAAATATTTGGTCCATCCGAGACACAAATCCAGTGAACAACTTAGTCTCTTCCTCTGCTAAATCTGTTATATGCTGCATTTAATTTACTTTGCGTTTACACCGTACATTACTGATGCAAATATTATTGCTCACATTTACAACCGCTTATGATAAAAAGATAACAACATACTGCCAAGCTGGTGGATACATTCGTAATGACTCATTCAAAACCGCATCAAGATAATCCAGCTTATGCACTGCTTCGTAGAAATCTTCATCCTCAAAAAGAAACGATCAAAACTCTTAGTTAAAAAAATATGCAATTCAGTTCAATCGTTTCTAAAAACCTCTTTGGACTGAGTTTGAACTTTTGGCCAATTTCATAAACAGCATACCATTCAATAGTGTGAAAATAAAATAGTAACATTTATTGCTGTATGATGCAGAACGTGTTGTTTGTGCACGAGATGTAATGAATCAACATGAATCAATCCCTTTCAATTCCATATAGTTATGTTTCCAATTGACACTTTATTAGATATTCATATAGTTCTGTGGGAATGTTTACATCTCAAAGGAAAACAATAACTTTTAATATAAAACTGATGTGACAATGTCATCTACATAGTTAACTTACCTCTGAATCTGGTATATTTGACTTTATCTCCTTGTATAGTCGGTCTTGTATTTCTGGATGCAACGCAAGCAAATATGTCGTATAAGCCAGTGCATTGCTGGTTGTCTCGTATCCAGCCAAAAGGAATACGATCGAGGTGGCATAGATGTCATCATCAGATAACTTTTGTTTTCCATCAGCTTTATTTTCTGCCAACACAAGCTGCAGGAAATCTTTTCTCTACAACAGTATAGATACATGGAGACCATGTAATCAAAATGTAACGAAAGTGACTCGTAGCCACGTCTACATACAACAAGACGAAGCTACTTCTGACAAACCTAAACAACCCTTCATCTAGCAAGTTGCAGATTGATATTGAATGTACTGACCTGTGAAGGGTTCCTCTTCCGCTCCTCCACAACGGGCTTTAGCAAGCTAAGGAAGAAGGCTGGGTTTGGAGCAAACACCCATTTCAATCGATCCTTCACATATTTTGGAAGGGGTAAAAGTTCTAAATTGAAAGAGAGAAAGATTACCTGTGATAAGAAAAGTCAAACAATATGAAGAAATACCACATGAGGAAGTTTCGTTATGTCAACAATGATCAACTTCATGCAAATGAACACATATCTTTAGACACATCCGTGAAAAGTCTGTTGGAACTACAGAACTTCACTACAGCACGAATAAGCGGCACCATGTTTTAGGCATACTGAAAAGTTTTTTGTCCGACACTCGTCAGAGTATGAAACGCCGGATAACGACCCAAAGGTGAACTGAAATATATAGCCAAATGTGGATACATGTGATGTGATGAATAATGTGTCCAGGTAGCTGTATGATTGGCTACTTGGGACCTATTCACCATTGTACAACAGGGGAATTCTCTGTCACATTGAAAACAAATGAAATCATGAGTTTACCATCTGGGGACGAAATCAAATAGTTTCAAGGACCTAAGAAAAAACGTAAGTTATCGCCTCCCCCCCCCTAACCGCTTGCTGTCATCGTCTATCCATGTAATAAGTAAGATATGCATACACTATGATTTCAATGGGATGACATCAACGAGCTAATGCGGGTGGATAGAAAAATTAATCTCAATGACAAACCAATAAACAAGTTAGGAGTTCTGATGTGAAACCAGTCCATCGCTTCACTTGTAATAGTCTTATCTCCTTTGGTTTGAAAGTCAGTTTGTAGGCCAAATGCAATCGAAAGAATAACTTCCATTGTCATCTTTCCATATTGTCTAGAATTTGATGAAAGATAGTGATATAATTGGGAAGAATGATAACTGACAACAATTAATGAGTGTTTGATAAAACCCTGATAAATGAAAAGGAGTCAATAATACGTCAACGAATTTATCATCCATCATGACGAGTATCTTGCAGTCATCTTAATCTTCATAGCCATATTCACAATCATCTTCGCAGCCATCTTTACTACCATCTTCACCACCATCTTCACCGCCATCTTCACCATCATCTTCACTAACATCTTCACTAACATCTTCACAGCCATATTCACAATCATCTTCACAGCCATCTTCACTAAGACCTTCACTAAGATCTTCACTAACATCTTCAATAAGATCTTCACTAACATCTTCACTTCACTAACATCTTCACTAATATCTTCACCAGCATCTTGTTACTTGCACCTTCACTATCATGTCCACCATCATCTTGATAGACATCGTCATTACCACTATGATACTATACTGTGGTATATATGACGTTGATGGTTGGGCAGGTACAGGTATATGTTATTGACCAGTTTTGCTGAGCTAGGCCATTGTTGCTGGCATAATCCAAACAACTCAGCTACGTCCAATACATTTGTCATATCCACCTACATATTGTTTGCCTGCCTAGATTTCTTCTTCTTTCTCAGATTTCCAACCAACAATATTCATGATCAACCTTTTCTTACAGATATCTAAGCTAAGGGCAACTCTTCAATTTACTAGCAGTTCATTCTTCACCTGAAAATTCAGCCTTTACCACAGTAAAATTCACAGTATGGTAATCATGTTATCGTCAAACTTCCTCTAAAACCCCCCATAGGTGCATACTTGTATACGCGTCATGATTGCTTGCAAACAATGATAATTTACAGTTTTGAACAATCAGGTTTACCTCAATTGTTTGAATCAATGTAATATCTAGTTTGACTATATACTTACTCAAGTACCTCAACTGTCTCTCTCTTTGATGCCGATTTTGCAAAGATTCCCACCAGTGTATTTACTGACTGCAGAACCAATGGAACTGTCTGATACAATGGAAAGTAGGATTCAGCCTTCGATACAACATATTTCTTATTCGTAAACTGAGTGATTTAATATCTCAGACATTGCAGAGATTGTTAATGGGAAATATTGCATGTAAATAGATATCCCAACAAGAAATATCACGAAGCCAAGAGCTAAAAGTAAGTTAATATGTATCAAAAGATAAGCTAAATTATTGCAGAGGTAGAACATCTTCCCAAAAGATTTAAAAAATTCTTGATTTACCACTCAGAGTGTCTTGTCGCGGAAAGAACCACCATAGACAAACAAATTATGTGGAAATAGTTCTAGCGTTGTTATAAGGTTTAGACTAAACTAAAATTATTTCTCTACTAGACTCAACGTTTCTAAGCAGCATTCGTTAACAAAGTGTAGCTTCAGGACATACGCTGATCTTGTAATTTGCAACGGTAAATCATCCTATATCTCCCAGCGCAAGCCCATCGTTATCACAGCAACAATACATTGTCCCTACGTTGCTCTAACATCAAAAGGTAATAGGGTTTTTTGTCGATAAGCCTGCAATGCATAATCCTTTTCTGCACCCAACACCAGAAGTTTGCTAAACAAACATACCATAGCTATTAGTACGTAAAAAGGAGTCATAAAGGAGCCTTGGAGAAAGCCTGCAGTCTATGCTTACAAGTATTTTGAGAAATTATGCTGTAGATCGATTGTACACAAACTGAATAAAAGAAGACATGAACAAAGCACTATTAGCTGCTCATTTATACATAGGTATTGTGGTGCTCTATGCTCAAGAGAGTACTGGTGACAAAGGGTTCAGGATATTTGGATAGGCTCCCTTTTCTCAAAGCAATTTGATTCAAAACTTCATAGAGAATGTGCTAAAAATTTATTATGATGATGAAAGAAGGATCTGAGATATTTGCCTGATAGTCTACTTGTCCTCAAAGGTCTCTCTTGCACGACAACAACTGAGTATTGTGATAAATCTGGCTTTTACGCGAATACTTGAAGCGTTACAAAAGAAAGATCGCTCTTTACTGACAGTTGAACCTAAACAAGGCATTAGTGAAGGATTTTCTGAAAATTCAAACCGATGATGTTGATCAGTAAAATTGCTAAAACTCTTCATTCCATTCTACATCACCCTTCAACGCAACCGTGAAGCTAAGAGGAAGGGGGGGACGCAGTGGCATTGCTTTCTCAAGTTAAAGACGTTGCATTCTTCTCCATCCAACGTCTTGAAGACGACAACATTGTTTTGCCTAAAATCCTAGGAAAAATAGAAAGTCTGGCCAGAGGCACAACAGTTACTTTACATGGTGGGTGTCAGGAAATGGTGCTACAATCATTGGGGGTACAACACAACACATTCCCTAATTAACTTAACTGAAATACATGGAAATAATTATATGGAAATACTGTTTGAAAACAGATAAACGCACCTGTTTGATTTTACCAAGTGAGAAGGTTGGGCTCACTGTTGTCCGAATTCGTCTCCAATCAGGATAGTCCGCAAACAGCAAACCTACTTGCATTGGTTTTTTGGGCAATCCCACAAATCTCTAGAATGGTTAGCAAGTAAGATAGATTACAAAATTGATGTAATCAATGGTTATCATTCTCAGAATATGTCATATTCCGTAAAAACCCTCGTATAGGCCGCATCTTTTTGTCTACTTTCGGGTGCGGACTATGTGTGGAGTGAATCATGTTATCAGGCAAAATCCAATTCCGTAGTCACAAAAGGACACTTGCTATTGTTCTCAACTATTGAAACACAAACCTTTATTGCTGCATATACCTATCCATGTGTTAGCACTTGACATCATTTTGCAACAACCGCTTCGTAACTTCCAGTCAATTATCGTTAAAATTCATACCCTTATAATACATTGGCATAAATAATACATCTTTTATTACAGATGCTGTGGATGGCATTGAGGATGAGCTATACGGTTAGAAGATGAGGACTATGTTTTATGGTTAGACGAATAGGGTGGAATATGAAACAAGACAAAAAAAGTGGTGCAGACCTGTTGTACCAGCACGAGAGAACAGAATTGAGAAACGAGGAATGGGACGGTATGTATTGGATAATCGGAAGATGAGGAATTTCATGGATTTTAATAGCAACGATGACTTCAGATTTCATGTTTGTGGACAGGTTTACCAATAAAGAATTTCGGGACACTTTTTGTTCGTTATATGGTCCATCTTTCTTCCAACTGGTTTCATAAAATCAGTTGAAATGTTGCAGTATTTGGTTAAATTTAAGAACCTTAAAATCATTTTTTCCCGATTTTGGATGCATTTAAGTAGGGGAGCAACTTATATGCAGGGGCGGCTTATACGCAGGGGCAGGTTATACGCAGGGGCAGCTTATACGCAGGGGCAGCTTATACGCGGGTTTTTACGGTACTTAAAAGACAAAACTAATTTACAGTGTATCACAAAACTAGACAAGCTATGAGCTCTATGACAAATTTGTCCCAAGAGTGGTTTCATGCAACTTTCTCATAGGCAATACAATGTATATTGCATTCTGTTACTATCTTTCATTTCATATGTTGGTTATTGCTTTCTATGCCATTGATTTTTTTCTCTTCTATTGTTCACAAATTGCTATTCCTCTGTACTCCTAGGACTTAGAAATTCAACAGACATAATTTCTTGGAAACATTACCTACAAGAAAGACTGCCATTGGCACAACGAAATCTCAATGTTGTTATATCCAAGGTATGATGTACATCTCTTCTTTCCTAAACACAAATGCACTTCTAAACGAACCTTGGTATATTTCCTTTAATATTTTGACCTTAGATGTTCGGATCAAACCAAAGATCCTAATTTATGCGGCATCCTGATGTGCTGAACGCCTCATACTTATACAAAGAAGGTTGTCTTACATTACGATTGTGAAAATTACTGAAATCTTTCACATAAATCTTCTCGAGCACCGCTGTATCAGCTACTGCAACAATTGCACTTCTTCCTAAATAAAAGCTGCAAAAACATATCAGTTTACAAGTGATTTGCATATTTTCAGTTAATGCTAGATGTATATGCTTTTCACTGACACTACTCCTAGCTCAAATTCAACAAGAGACAATGATGATTTACAAGCAACAACTAACATATGTATTGATGGATTCTTCCTTTACACAATTTATAAGGGCAATTGAAAAAGATTAAACTAAGTCATCTCAGGAACTCATAATGATTACCACAACTACAACAACCATAATGGTTAATAGTACACATGCTATGAACATGCTTCATGCTTATCTTTTATGATTGCGCATATATGGCTGTTATACACTTCCATGTTTATATGCTTCTTGTCTACAAGTAATTTAACAAGTCATACCCATAAACTTTTCCATATTTCTTGATACATTCAATATGGAGTTTTAACAATGCATCCTGAAATTAATTATAGCCCTGTATTATTGTAATCATCAAAGCAACTCCAAGGTAAAATCATGATTTTTCTAAGAGTCATGTTAACATTGGTATAAGTAACAGTTCCTTCCCAACCTGGGTGTGTTTACTAGTGGGATGTTGGCCTAGCACCCCCCGAATTTCTACCTTTCATTGGTACACTATTCCATTTGACAAAATGGTTTGCTGGCTATTTACTACAGTCTCAAAAGACTAGGCAAGACTGAAACTCATAAAAGCAGTTTATCTAGCTCTGCCAACTGTAATTAAGCCACCTCAACAAAGGTGGCTGGCAGTAGCAAATAGGAAGAATGGGGGACTGAAAATTTTTCAAACCATGGCCTATAGATTGTAGGAAAATGCCCCTTCTAAAGTCAGAGATACACCCATTCTAGAAGAAAAAGAATGATGAAATCATTGATTTGCATGTTAGAGACTTCGATATTCCGGGTGCCTTGTGTCAGACTAACTATTTCCTAAGTTTTTGCGAAAACATACTTTCAGCCTAAACATTCTTGGGGCAAGGGGGTAAAATCTTCTAGCTGGGTGGGTAATGCCCCCTGTGCCCACCCCTAGCTGTATGCTTATCTACTAACATGCACTTATAAGAAATGAAAAGAGAAGATTGATGTTTTACCAAATAATAAAGACACGGATTCAAATGTTGTATCTTTTCTGTAAAAATGAAGCTTTATAGCTAAAAAGCATGCAACCTTGTACTGACTAAAAGAGAATGATTCTGAACAATGTCCTTCTATGAACACCCTCCAAGAAACTTATCCTCAATCCACTCCTGTTCCCAACTACTCATTAAAATTTAATGTCGAATAAACATGAAAGCCCTTCCTAAGCATGGCATTCACAGTGTAGCCTACTCTCTGTATCTTTAGTCCACAATCATCATATATTGTACCAGTAATTTTTTCAGCAGATGGTTGTCACTCTTGTTGTCCTATGTATTCATAGCAGTAGAAACAGAAATAACATCTACATAAACAAATCATATTTATGGCACCTGTCTAAAATAAAAGAATAAATGAAAAAAATTCAAGTTAATGTTATTACATTTCCTATCAAGTCAAAAGTATTGCCAGTGAAATAATGGTAACTTGGATGAGGAATGCCATACTTCTTGAGAACATGATATGGGTGTATTGCTATCCTGCAAAAGAGGTCACAAAGGCATATAGAATAGTATATAGACTACTTTTCTAAATAAAAGTACAAGGTTTGGAAAATAGCAGACTATGATTGGAGACTGAAAGAATATAAGTGAAATCTTGCAATTTACAAATAGTTGAACCTCTTTACCGGATTCAAATAAAGGATATACGTCATGATGTAAAAAGTTGCTGCTCATCATGAGTCAGCAGAATGTGGACAAAACCTGTTGTGGTCACTAACCCATGGCCAAACTATGAGTAGGAAATCTGGTTAATTGTTAAATCTCAAACACAAATCATCATTGATGTACAATAATGGATTTAACAATGGTTTTAACAATTGGCTTTATGTTTAAAAATCATGTCCAGAGATGTAAAAGAGGGGGGCAGGTGGGGTCATTGTCCCCTGTCTTTAATTAAGGAAGCAGAGGAGGCAAAAGTGCCCTTTGCAGGAAAACTTCAACTTCATTTACCCAATGTGACCTAGCCCTAAAAGGACTTTGGTGAAATCTGAGAATTTGTTAGTTTGTGTGTTTTGTTCAAATCTCGAAAATTAACCGAAGTAATACTATAGGTAGGTTATTTCGATGTTACTTCTCAAAGCTGAAGTAGATAAAAGGCTGTTGATGATACGTGGTTATTATGAACATGTTTCCCTTTGCACAATACTGCCCCCGCCCCCTTGCTTTCCATCCTTACGGCGTCCCTGAGAAACCACTGCTCAGTTGCAGTCTTACTTGATTTTAGTGTAGTTTCATCATGAGAGTCGTTTCGTGAAAGTATACTATTGGTTGGTCGATATCACGTTTTGCAGGTCCTATGCATTTATTCCTTGCCAAAGCTCATACAATGGCATTTGGTTTTGCAAAACACGTTGAAGGAAACGGGTAGAAGAGCGCTACCGCAACGGGTCCAAAGGTCAATTAAATATGAAACTCCGTAAAACGCGAGAAAACTTGTATTTAATTGCCACTCAGGCACTCACCAATAAAGCAATAATGTTGCTACTACAACAAAGATGGCAGCTTTAACTGCAACATCGTTCTGCTCAGCATAATGTATCGATTCTCTTATCCAGTAAACTGCCGTTTCTTTTAGTGTATCCATACCAGTCCGATCCATGCCTCACAACTACTTCAGATAGATTGATCCTTTTGACGTTATGCTACGCCTCTTTAAATGCAAGCTGTGATGGGTGACGTCACCAAAGATCTTACGCTGTATGACGTAACTTTTGAATGGATGTTCAGGGATGTTTGAAGCTTTTTCCAAAAGCAGAATGCACTTGTCAAAGGTCCTGAGCATCGCGCTGAGATTGCATTTTAAAGTCGCTAGTTTGATCAACCCTTTACGTCACTTTTTGAAAATTCATTAGAAGTATTTGGTAAAAATGGTGCTAAAGGACGTTAGTGTTGCACACTTCTCTCTGAAAAGTGCCCAACAATGTTGATATGCAAAATAGATGTTGTTTATTGTGATTATTCGTATTTGATACTCTGTTTAGGGAACTGTCCCATTTAACTAAACTACAGGGGTGTCTATACTCTCATTCCAGGCTCCACTGGTCCGCAGAAAGCTCTGAAAATATGACCTGCAATTGAAGTCATTCATTGAAGTACCGCAATTTCCCTTTTAAGCCCCTCTCTCAATTACTCTCCCCTCTCCAATAAGCCCTCCTTCGCAGAAGGAAAAAATTATTATGCCCCCTCTATATTAAGCCCCCTCAAAAATGTGAATAATGCCAAACATAAGGCACTAAGTACCCTTGTCGTTGAGGAAAAGACTAACATTTTGACAAAATTTTTATTTTTGCATTTTTCGATAGCAAATTTATCAGAGAACAGGAAAATATTCATAATGTTATTTACTTGGCAGGGATTATATGCGAAATAGCACTTTTTATTGCAACCACTGTCAACTTTTGTCCATAGCAACTCCCTAGCAACGCTTCTCTTGAGATTTTTGTCTGCGTGTAACTTCCCAGAGTCATAGTCCAGGTGCCCCAACATATTGGTAAAAGGTCCTAGACATAGTCTATCTTTTATGCATGTTTCTGTGCTAGTATACATGAAGTAGTTAGCGAACGAGATGGAGGACAGTGGCGTTTACAATGTAATCTCAAAGTACCATCTGTTACAATCTTGAAAATTCGTCGGTTAATGGTGTCAATATAGCTAGAAATATGTCGGTAGGTTAAGAAGAGAAGAAACACATTGAAATCATATACTGGGAGTTGATCACTGCTTAGCAAGGGAGCGGAGATTGATAGTTTAGCTAATTCTGTCATATTGGAGGAACCGGAAGCAACTTGGGCAGTTGTAATTGCAGAACCTTAGCTACATTCTAGAAAAACCTTTTGTTAATAGACCACGATCTACATTGGGTGCTTCATTTAGAACACCAGTTCCTCATTGCAAGCTTAGTACTCTTTTAGTTTTGACTGACAGCCCTAATGGGCTTTGACTGATTGATGAAAGACTCCAAAGAAGAGGTGTTATGCATGCTCTTGAGCCCAAATTGTAGACAAGAATTATCTATGATTAGTGAGAATATGAAGTATAGATGTATGCATCTCTAGCTAAAGTTATGGAGACTATGTGGTGACTGAAATTCAAATAAACACATTAACATAAATAAATTCATGTAATATTTGAATAGCTATTGAAATCTGCCCACATATTATCCAAATTTTGATCTAGTGTAGCAATTAGGCTTCATGTATTTTGCTGACTACAGCATGTAATTTGATTCTTCAGGAGTGCAGAATGAGCAATTCTTGGGGGAAAATTTTGAGAAAGGCACTTTTATCATTTGAACTCTGCTGAACACCTAAAGCATCATTGACATCTGTCTTTGGTTATAGTGTATCATTGATTATGCAAGCTTAATTTTTCAAACGCTGTTTTCTCAAAATGGCATTTTCCACTTACATGGGTTCATTGCGGCAGTGATACAGAGAAAGTTATACAACCTACTGACATGAAATTTTCACCATAGGTGCACTGCAAGATTTAGAGTGCAATGTCGAGAGGTTTTCTATTTCTTTGTTATATTTTGTCAGTTATGCTGATTTTACCCAAAAAATTTTGACAAAAATTTTGCTTCATGTTGATTGTTCATCAAAAACCTAAATATGATAGATATCAAAATTCCACCTCGAGATTGCATAGACAAGGTTACTGCCTATTCATGGTAAAAATTTTAGGACAATCACAAGAAGTTTGTCCACTGTAGAGCTGCCACAAAATCATGGTTTTTTCACATACGGAAACAGGAAATTGGTTGTCATGGTAACATAGGAGCCATTTTGGACTTGAAAATCAGTTAATTTTTATCCATTTGACCTTCTTTGCAACTTTCTACTTGATATAGTGCCAAAGAGCTCATTTTCTAGACAAAAAGTTTCAAGGGTACTAAGTGCCATAAGTTATGTCCACAACGAGCATAGATTTTGTTGTTGTTGTTGATGTTCATTAGTATGGCAACAGACTAAATCAAAATCAAGCTCAAACGTCTATGTGCCGATAGCAAAAATGATAATAATTGATGAAGAGGACGATTTTATTCATGAAGACTCCTAAATGTGTGCATATTGTATCGCCATAGAAAATTGCTATTAAGCAATACGACCCTGGATGTAAGAATAAAGAACGCCAAGACAGAGCCCTTCAGCAGCAAATATGGGTTCACCCAAAGGTGATGCACTCAGTGGTGTACTTTTTAATATTTATTTTGAAGAAGCACTTCGAAGAGTAAGGACTTTTAGATATGAAATGGATAGTGATGATGGTGAAGAAAGTGGTAACAGGTCTCCAACCTTTTTACCTCAGGAAGCTATATATGCTGATGACGCTGATTTGATTATGACTAGTGAAGAAGAGAAGAATATCATCACAGAAAAGATTGGAGAAATTCTACTAAGAGATAATTTGAAAGTAAACAGCAGCAAGACAGAGCAAACAGAAAAATTTTTTTCGAGGAGACAGAAACACAGAGCGACGGAGGACAGTTAAAAAGCTCGGCTCTCTGTTGGGGGATACAGAAGATATGCAAAAACGAAAACAGTTGTCCATAGTACCCATGAATAGATTAAATCATATCTGGATCAGAAAAGACCATGTCAGCGAAAAACATCGCCGCAAGCTTTGCAGAACACTTGTAAAACCAGTCTTGATGTATAGCAGCTAAACTTGGGGACTGACACAAAAAGATACAAAAGGTCTGGATGCTTTTCACAGACAGCAACTGAGACAACTAACAGGAAAAAGTATGCTAACAAGATTTCCAATCGAAAATTGTATAGAAGATGTGAAGAATGACCAATTTCAACTGATATCCTGAAAGGTAGATGGCGATTGTTTGGTCATATTTTACGTTTATCTGACGACACACCAGCAGTAAAGGCAATGAAACTCTACTTTGAAAGATCAGGCAATGGGTTCAGAGGCAGACCTCGTGAAACTATCGTTACAACATTGAATGAAGACATTACAAGAGCGAGATCAATGGAAGAGTCATTTCCAATACCAATAATAAGGAACAAGGAAGACTTTGAGCAAATAAGATCGAAAGCACAAGACTGTGCAGCGTGGAGAAAAATTTCAAACATAGTTTGCAGAGCTGCAGAAGCAGAAACCACATGAAACATTCATGCCGTGACTGCATAACTGCAATTTTATATATATATATATATATATATATATATATATATATATATATATATATATATATATATATATATATATATATATATATATATATATATATATATATATATATATATATATATATATATATATATATATATACAATTGCCACTAGCATATACTTGAAAGATCACATATAGAAAATGTGTTCTGCAAAATTACTTGCTGGGAAATTATTGCAAGAAACGCCTTTCTACACAATATTGGAAATATAATTCTTTGTGAGATTTCTTTACACACACACACACACACACACACACACACACACACACACACACACACACACACACACACACACACACACACACACACACACACACACACACACACACACACACACACACACACACACACACACACACACACACATTGAAATTATACAGCTAAGCAAAGAAGTAGTCAAGAAATATATTCATTTTTGTATTTGCATACGTTTCGATGTGAATCTTCGGTGGTACATATAAACTAAGCTCTGTCAATGGTTGAAGTATAGTGCTTTCAAGTTTTCCCATTAAATGTTGCTTTTTTGCGTAGCTAAATGAGTGTATGTGCTTTTTGGTGCAAAAGTTCTTTATTAATATGATTGATCCTTAATTTCCAATATCAGGCAGATATATTTTTACTGCCTTTTTGGACGTCTTACAACCATTGGTTGATCCTGTGTTCTCGCCAGCTATGGATATGTCCACTGGATAAATTTTTGTTCTTGTAGTCGTAACGTGAACACTTTGTTGTATACTGGCAGTAGTGAGCATATCTGGCCTGAGGTCGTTCTTGACCAGGACTTGTATCAAAGTAGCACCAAATAAACCAAAGAAGTTGACATATCCAAGGATGATCATCAGGCCGGCTGTTGTAAGGTTTGTCAAGAAAACATTGCTTCTGTTAAGCTGAAAAACGTACAGAAGAGGAACAAACATGGCCCAAAGAAAGCAGCTGATGTACATTGTGATGCTGACTCTAAATGACTCGTTGAAATTGGATGGAAACCTACGGGTCTTATATCCAAAATATGTGCAAGTTAGCATAAGCACAATACAAGGGATTAGACTCGTAATGGCATGTACTGGGTTGTGCATGCAAAGGACAGCAACTTTTTTCTTTCCATCTATTAACTCTTGCATAACTTCAGCCGGTGACGAGATTATAAGGAAAACACCAAGTAGAAAATTGGCTACAATCCCAATCAGGCACATTACAACTTGAGATCGTGTACTGACATAACTTGGATTTCTCACAAGCTTTTTGGATGCTTGAAAGACGCGATAAACTCGAACAGTTTTCAGCAGCAATGGAATGTAACAGCAACTTAGGCATTGACTTAATATGATTTTCTGTACACCACAGACAATCGAGGATGGCCTCAGAAAGAATATAAAGGATGATGAGAAGCAGACTATTATGGATAACATGATGAAAAAACTTAGTTCTCGCCCAGTTGATTTGACAATCCGGCTTCGCCTATATTTCACACACATCACCACTGCCACCAGCGCTATCGCAATTCCAACTATTGCCCCCACTTGGAGAAAGAGAGTGGCTTCACTTTGCGACGAGATTGATACTAGAGGCAATGGAAGACATCTTGATCTGAGTTGATCTGGGACTTGAAATTCGAGGCATTTGATGCATGAATTGTTTGCAATGATTTCATCTGCTTTGCATTTTTGGCATTTGTAGCAACATATTTTGGCATTTCCCCCTCTGTCTTCTACCTCTCCTAGTTTGCATTTACTGTAGCATGTCGATACTCTATATTCACCCCGATTCCAACTGATATTTTCATGTTTAAGGTGCAGAACGCCTTTGCCATTTGACACATTATACAGCCATCTTCCAACTTTGCTATAGGATGCTCCATCGTAATTCAATATATGGAACTCGTTACTGTTGGTGAGATTATCTGAATTCATCAACTGACAGTTTCCTCTCAGAATGTAATCTGACGAGTTCACCATTATGAGACGCCCGCATGTACTAGCATACTGGGGGAAATACGATAGATCGCAAGCACGCATTTCTTTACTTCCTTTCAAAGCACACACAATGGACTGAACTGCATTCATAACTGGCTTAACGAGTGCGAACCTAAAATCAACTTTGTCTTCGGTAAGTTTTTCTTGTCCTGTACAGGTCTTGTTGTAGATGTTTTTGTAAGTACCAAATTTTGACCTGTATTTATTCGGAATATTGCATTGAAAAATCTCACTCCAAAACTCCCCAAACCAAGAGTAGCCATTTGAACTAAGTGTAAGATTTAAAAAGTAATTTTTGAACCCTTCATCATAGGTCTCAACATTTTGCAAAAGAAGAAGCCCTTTGGCAGTTTCAGACTTAAATTTGATTCCGTTTCTACTAGCACGTAATTTTGTCCCCGACAAGAAACTGAAGCCTCTGAGATCGCTTTGCAGTAGGCCATGAATGCTTATGGAATTTGCAAGAAGTACAACCACTGTAGCATTACTGCTTCCTTTAAGTTTTTGCACTGCTTCAGTCAGATCCTTGCTGCTTGGAGATATTGGGATCTGTACAGTAGTATCGATACAAATCCCTCTTTTGTCTGCAATCCTTTTGAATCTTTCAGCAGTTTCCTGATTTTCGTTATCAAGAGATGCAACAATTGAAACGTATTTCCATTTAAGTTTAACCAGCAAATCTGTGATGGCATCTACCTCGTAATTTTCATATGGAACAACACTGAACCTGCTAGTATCTCCTATTGAGACATCTTTCGTCTTGCTGAAAGGAAATACATTGATAAATGGAGCACTCTTCTGTCTCTTTCTTACCAAAAGATATGGTGCTATCTGCCAGTTGTATATGGCACTGATGTAGGGATAGAAGAAGAATGATGCGTATGGTGGAAATGATTCTCTGTTGTCAATAAGATAAGCTGTGATGTTCATGCCAAGAAGGCTATTTGATCTTTTCACTGAGTAACGAAAAACTTCTGCTAGTAAGACCCCATCCGCAATATTCACATATTTGAAGCTGGCAGTTTCTGTTACTTGGCGCGAATCAATATTGAAAAGTCCAGTTATGATTAGTCCACCTCCATTCATATCATACACGGCCCTTTTATCCAACAGACCTACAAATTGCAAAACGTTAGACACTCTATTATCACATTTTAATTCTCTACTTTTATTATTTGTTTAAATCATGCTACGATTTTAGAGCCATGTCTCACTTTGCAGTTCTTTTAACATTTTGGGTGAAGAGGCGGTTATTAAAGTAACCAAGAGTTTGTTTCTGTTGCAAACATGTTGAATCGATGAAATAATTTCTGAAATGAAATCTTTTATTTTTTCTACTCACCATCCCTAGATGTAACATATTGGTGATCTATGTCTTAAGTTAATATGTGTTTTATGTCGTGTCGCTTTACTTTTTATGTTGCTTTTTGGAATGTCATGTTCGTGTTAATTCCTGTTGTATATGTAACTCGCTTGTAGTGTCAGTATCACTCTTTCCTGGCGATGTGTTTGTCCTTGTCAACGTGTACTGTGCTTTGACGTAATGAATGTTATATAGTGCTTACGATTATATTATGTGTTTTTAGTATTCGATTGAGTCAGTTGGTTAGTTCAGTTCTTGCCGTTACATCAACTGTAGTTTCTCTGTGTTGCTCCTAACTTAAGCCTAGGCCTATGGCCTAGGGTTGAAGGCTTGAAGGCTCGAACATCGAAGACTTGCCGGCCACAGAATTCGACCAGTTACGTTACATAGAACTTTCTTCCCAGTGCAGCATTTTAATTCACTCATTAGTACAATAATGAATGCAACTCTCATTTCTTGCAGAAAGGAAATTCTCCGCTTTTACCCTATCCCTTATGATATCACGGTATATCGGTAATTTCAATACAATTTGGGTGCATCTTATTGTAAAACTACCGTCTCTATATTTCTTGCAGATGTCGAGTTATCCGTATTAGTATATATTGCGCATCATACTTTAAGATATCTTGGGTCTGCTATGAAGCATTCAATCACTACGATTATGAATATGAATTTTCAAGAAATTGTTACTCTACTGTAAGCGATTATATGAATTTACCTGCTTCCTTAAAGCTGTTTGCAGTTTTAATTTCAGCCATAAATATGATCAGAGAAGTTATAAAAGTTTCGATTGTCATCTTTTCTGTGTAAGATTTGTTGAAGGAGATGCCTGTTTTACTACATATGACTTGATTCGTTCGCGTCTGACCTTCGGTGATGGTTATAGAGCAGCAGCTATTAGAATGCTTGGAGCTCTGCGTTATTCAAAGAAAATATTGAATGTCGCATATTGCTGCGATCTTATCTTTACAGGTATCATGACTAGACAACGCATCTTTGGAAAGGAAAGAAAAACAACATAAGATCTATTTCAACATAAACTCAAAAGTATACTTAAATTGTGTGGACCCTCTTTCATGGAAAGTAGTATGTTGTTTTTTGAACGCAGGTGAGTAGACAAATGTCAACATTTGAAGTAAACGAAATGAAAATATATTTTGTAGTCGTAGTATCGTTTTTATAACAAGCATTGATGCAGCTGCTTCCAGAGTTCTGATTTATGATATATCAACTTAAACAAATAAACAATTTGCCCTGGCTAGCTTACTTTACCAGCGATGAAAGAAACCTACACTTATATCACATGTGACATGTCCGGCTGTTTTCAAATCAACTTCCATTAAATTTACATGTTCTGGTGCAGGCTTATGAAGGAGACAGCGAATTAAGAATGATATTTCATCAGTGAGCGATAGTATCAAAGTCAATTTTCCTGTATCGCACATGATATATTTCCGTGATTCCATTGCTGGTGCTTCGAAGGGACTTTGCAAGTGGTGCAATTCAACATCTTTAGACACCTAATGTTTTGCAGCAATATCTTAGGATGCTTAATCAACACATGAAAACAAATTTGGAGAAACTTGATTATCTAGGTTAGTCTGTCGCAAGAACTCCACTCAGAAAATAAAACTCAAATTGCTTTCCTCTGCTAGTAAACCATTTACCAATGAGCGTTTCCCATTATATTATATCATTGTTTTTTGTACCAAATCCCTAGGCCTATATAACCATATCCAAATCTATTTGCACAGACCCAGGATCACAAGAAGACATGAAACTCAGATACAATTCCATGATTCATTTCTCATCCAATTATATTTTCATCACTTGTATTTTATCTTATTCCATTTATAATCAATTCAAATCGCAAAATTAACATACAAAATAGTAAATAATTTTAAGTTACAACTTCCTTCGTACTCTTTCTCCGATTTTCTTTTCTAAGTTACCAGAGAGCAAAACTCAATCTTTTTACCTTCGTCTTTTTTCACCGCAACGAAGCAAACCAGAAAACAATTTTTCAGTAACATGAATGCAAAATAAGAAAAAGCATTTAATTTTTTATATGGGAGGGCATTCAAAGATACAGCTAGCCTGGAAGATGACATTAAGGGAATTTATGAATGTATCTATACGTAGAGGGAGGGGAATGCCTTGTTTTGTTCTCGTTTGACCGGAAGCACGTGATACGGAGCACATGGTGAGGCATAACAGATGGGGAGTAACTTGACAAAACAGCTGGTGAAGACGAACCGCCTAGAATCGACAAAAATACATTTTTGGAAAGGAGTGAAATTGCTCAACTGGCAATACAACTAAAGCGTACAACCAATGCGTCGTTAGCTTTTTGACGCTTGTCGTCAGTTCCCAAGAAGCATCATATCTCACAATCATGAGTCAATGTTTATCTCGATCATTAGAATAATATTTTTACCCAACTCCCTTTCCTCTTTATCATTCACGATAAAGATGGTAGTATTATACTGTATCCAAGCTAGAGTTCTACTTGCAGAACAACTAAAAAGCCGATATCTAGTCATTAAAGCTATCGAAGATGCTTGACCAATATTATTACAAAAATATATATAAATTTGAGAAATGTTCACCTATGAGTTACTTAGCAAATAAACATGATTCTAGCGTTCCAGTTAAATATTATGATTCAGAAACATGAATATCCCTTAAAACCAACAACTGAACTAAGAAATATATACCTGCTACTTGTAATTCGATGTTCTACATTAATTCTAATTCTGCTAATTTTATATTAATCAAAGTTTGTCTACTCGGAGGGCTATCAGTTTTTATGACTAAGTTTTCTTCTGACGAATATTCAGTCTTCAAAGCTGAATCGAATAAAGGAACTATACCTTAAAAAATTTATGTCATGAACACAAAAATTGTGCTTTGTTTTCTTAACAGTTTGACACGTATCGAGTGAAGTTTCGTCTATGGTATTTAACGCTGGAAAGTGTTGTTTAAATTGCCACCAAGTAAAACCGACTGAACCACTGAAATAAAACCGACAAGCGCCACCAAGTAGACAATGATTGCATTCGAGGCTGAATACCTTTATGCAATCTCATAGCATGCGTGTACGGATTGAAATTTCAAATGTGATAATTAGTAACTGTGAAAAATTATGAAATGTGATTATAAATATTATGATAAATGCAACAGTTGTGTTGAATGTGTTCTGAGTATTGTCACATGACTACTAACGTAATCTGTCGTATCCATTTTTATGATATGATACAGACATGCTGGTTGTCTCCTACAAAACAAGAGATTTCAATTAGGCAAGTAGTATTTAGGTAGCTTCAGACCTGCATTTAGTTTATATAAAAACCATAATTAAGAAAAACACATATACTTCCTTTATTTTATATAATTTCTCGTAATTTTCGTTGCCCTTCGGCAACCTCCTCAGTGAGAATATATTTCGCTTTTCCCACTAAGTTTGATTAACTCAATTCATCGACTTGGATCTATCTTTCACGTAGAGCGTTCAAATTTCCAAATTCTTCTTTGGTGTTTAGCTCCGGATTTAGTTCTCTAATAAGCACGCACAGCTTATGGTACATTTTTAACTTTTCTAATGAATTGTTCTCAAAGAGTACTAAAACTTGAAATTGTCCAGGTTGGAAATGTTCCAGTTGAGTTCTTTCATGCAGGACAAAATTATTGCACATATATAAACAACCTCTTCTGTTTTATTAATGAGAATTGTGTTTTAAACAGTAACAAGATTTCCTCATAATTTTTGCTGTTTCGTAGAATTCATTTCATATCTTTATGGCTCTGAGTTGTTTTGAAATAGCATACCTCAAGTGCTCTGCCTTTGGTTTCAATTGGAAGGAGAAGTGAAGCAATACAACAAAGAATCAACATGGTTGCATAAGTGGAAATTACTCCATAGAATGAGGTTTTCAAAAGCACCTAGGAATTGAAAAACAGAAAAGATCATTAAAGAAAATATTGATAGCAATAGTTAAGACAATCCTAATGGTTTACGATGACTGATGATGATTATTATGATAATGATCATGACGAAGATACTGATGATGGTGATGATAATGATGATGATCACTGGTCACAACAATGATTAACATGATAGTGATGGCGATGATGATATTGTTGAATTTGATCATGATGATATAATGATGATTGTGGCAATAGGTACACTGCAATCAAAAGCCTGAATATGACTCTTTGTCTTAAATCACAACTCATCAATTCTGATGCTCTCTTAGTAGTTACAGCATCCAACTTTTTTCGCACACGGCAAGATCATGTGACACAATTCGCTGCAATGATCTACGGTAAAATTGTTTGAATTGTGAGACGCTGTGCTGCCATCTCTCACCTCAATAAAGTCCGCAGAACAATGTGAGTTTGGCTGTTGCCATAGAATTCGCGAAACATTTGTGTGTGATTGGTACAACTAGCTTGCAGTTGGAAATTTGATGCTTATGTAATATGTTCTTAACTAGCACATGGGATCCCCAGCCTTGGCGAAACAATAACCAAACATTACCTACAGTACTTCTACACACCTGAGCGACAAATGGTGTAGTCATTGCTCCAACTCTTGCAAGAGCACTTGAGGTGCCTAGTCCAAGTGAGCGTACATTTGTTGGAAACACCTGATAGAAAAAGATGAGGAATAAATAAAGATGTGATTTATAAAATATGCATGAATACGGTCAATGCTGTAAAAATACTTAGAACTTTAGACGAACAATTGGAGAATGCATAATGAATCCGTTTGTACTATAAAAATATTGAAAGAACCATGAAAAACTAGGAAGAAGCATGGAAATAATATCATTATCTTAATCAAAGAAGCTCTAAAATTGTTGTTTGGTTCTCTTCTTACGTAATTAATAGCATGTAGTAATTTTCCTAAAGAGGTAATATGTTAATTTCTTTTGTACAGAATTGTCCCTAATGTTTCTTGTGGACATAGTCTGTGTCCCTTTCAAATAAAGACAGGCCAAACAATGATGGTAATCAGTTGTTGAATTAAAGGAAAATTAAAAGCTCAAAACTTGTGATTTTTCCTTACTTCAGGAGTGTAAACATACGCGGCTTGAAAAGCACCAGTAACAAATCCTCTGACACCAAACATAAAAATTACTTCGACAGTTCTAAAAACGATAAAATCTTGATTGAATTTGCTGGGTGAAAAATTCGCGAAGCTTCATTTAAATTTAACGATTGTGAGAGGCAAAATATTCAAGTTTGTTTAAAAGATACATCATCACCTTTTTGCCAGTTGATTAAATTCAAATCCATATCATATCTACTCGTCAAAAGGTTTCCACTTCATACACTTAAATAATGAAATTACAAAGCCAAAACTACAAAAAGTATTGTTAACGTTATTCAGAAAATATTTTGAAAAATTATGTAGTGTTAAAGAAATGATATTGCGAAATAGACTTAAGTGAGATGCAAACCAATGTCTGTAAAATAGGCTGTCAATTCTTGAGCACCACAAATTGGCAAATGGAGATTATTTGAATTCCCTATTGAATCTTCACCACTTGTACTGGCTTTTCAAACACCAATATAAAAAAAGAATTGCTCTCTCGATATGAGTTCGTTATGCTAGCTACATCCAACTGCAAAATTTATAAAACTCTCTCTAGGTTTCTCATAATTCCATGCTTCATAATTGAGAATCTGTTCCTTAATATATTTATATAAAATAGATAGCAAGTGAACAACAGAAGTGCTTATTATACCTGCTTGTACAGATCAATAACAGCAAGAAAAATATTGCTGAAATTAGAAATTCCAGAGCGAGTGTCTTTTTTCGACCAATAAGTTCAATGATGGGAATTGTCATCAGAATGCCTGCAATTGAATCAAAATAAAAATGATGAAACTGAAGTTGAAATTACTAGTTCTCTAAAAACTCAGTTGTTTTGTTCACGTCGATATAATGCATATATTGAGAGTTTCCCAACGAATGTATTTTCTTGTTTGTATTTGTGCAGAACGATCAGATATGTAGGGTACTTCGTATAAAAATTGTGTCGAAAAATTGACATATGATACAGAAATCGGAGCTGTGCAGACGAGATAACCTAGATCAATACAGAACTAAGGTAATTAATTCATGCACTTAAATAGATCATAAAAATGATGTCACGCAAAGGGTCTTGAAGAACTGAATATCATATAATCTGGCTAGACGTGCAAAAACAAAAACTACATTGCTATCACAAATACACTGCTATCACACGTGCACTGCCATAACGAATACACCGAAAAGAATGGAACAGTCTCATGATAAATTAAGGTCGCTGCATGATTAAATGTCTCTAAAATCTTATTTGCATTAAAAGAAGGCCTAAGCAAAGTTGATTAGCAAAGTCTCAAGAACCCTGATTTGATCTGTTGTAACTGAATCTGTAACAATATCGCAATGCAGGCCAAAGGAGATTGGAAGGGTACTCTCCATAAGGCGAATCATCTACGAATTCAGTTGAGATGGTGTCCGCATTCAGTTCTGCAAATAACGTGAATGCGAGTACTTTACACTTTACGAGATAAAATTTATCAAATAGTGGGAAGGACTAAACCTACCTGGAAATTCAGCAACAGTTGTCCATAGGAAGTCAGTGTAATCCTTTGTTGTTAGCAAAAAGCAGCCACACTGCGCAGAATCAGCAGCTCGACCTGAAAAGAAAAGAATTAACAGACTCATCAAGGCATTAAATCTCATCATTTATATTATCTGTCTTTTATACTCCTAAAGAGTTCCAGATGATATGCCATTAGGGTCGTTGTAGCAGATGATTTATAGCAGGCGACTAACTTTTTTGGACAAGAATAGAACAGATCTGCTAATATCTGTTGATTTCTGCTTCATCAAGAGACTCTAAGGAGCGACAGTGATTATTGGTCATGCTTATGTTTTTATCATGCACATCAATATTGGCCAAGAAGATTTATCATTTCGCCCCAATGCAATTAGACTTCGCCCAAAGTATATTTTGTCATACATCTAAAGTAGTTCTTGGCCTTCACAATGCTACAAGACAGAAATAAAGTACCTCGTGTGAGAAAAACTGACGCCGAATGACATTCACGCACTTTTAAAATTGTTAGGAACTCTTGCTGTCAATGCTACAATCAGCTGTGATAAGTATGGTAAATGATAAATAAAGAAGTGAAATAAATAAAGAAGTGAGATAAATACCTGCCGGATGACAGGCATCAATGCCGGTCTGGAACATTTCAGTCGCCAACAACACAATACCATAGTATGAAAATGCTGAAGTGAACCTGAGATTATAATTAATTATAATGGTTTATCATAATTTTTCATACTTCGTCATAATGTATCATAATCTTTTTATGCTATTTATTATAATTGGTCATAATCTATCATAAATTGTCATAATAACAATTTTTTCTTAATTTATCACAATTTATCATAATCTTTCATACTTTATCATAATTTCTCATAATTCCTCATAATCTATCATAATTCTTCATAATTTACAATGAATTTTCAAGCCTTGCCATAATTTTTTGATAAATTGCCATAATTTTGCAATTCAATGTACTAATTTCACCATGCCTACTTTAATGTGTTAAAAGAAGCGAATAAAGGATGACAGTGCAAGTAAAAGAAGACATTAAATGAGCATGGTAGAAATAACTTTAAAATAGAGGAATGCACATTTTCTGCCCTATTGTGTTGAAATACTTGAAATGGAATCAGCATGAAATTTGCCGTTTTTTAAATCGTTTGAGGTGTTCTCCCAATACACTGATAGTGTACATCAACATGAAAAATAAACATGGAAACATAAAGTTACATTAACCCAGAACATTAGGCCAGAATTTCCTAACGTATCTGTTACAGTTGAAATTAACACTTGTCCACTGTTTAATAGTAAAGACAAAAGGAATGATAGTAATAATATCAGATTTTATCAGTTCGCAAATAGCAACTCATGGTATGTTATAAAAGGGGACTACTATTTTCCCCAGCTTAATTTAGCATTAAAAACAAACATGAAATTTGCAGCAGCAAAACGAGAACTAACCATATAAACCAAACCATCAGAGTAGTGGAACGATATTCTTTGCAGAATAGGTCGGTCAGGCGTCCTTTAGTTATCTAGGAAGAAATACTGGTATGTGAGGCGCTAAAAATTGAATAAGCCTCTTTCCCAACCCATCTGTTCTGCACCCTTGAAACCTAGTCGTCCCAAATGTGTACAGAAAGAGAGTAAGTTAAACCGTAGCTTAAAGAACCAATTGGATGCAACATATAAAAAATATTAATTATTCCATTATCATCAACATCTCTCATGAACTGTCCGAACAAACATACTTAGTACTCAAGAGCTTATTTACCGGTATCTGCGACGTCATGATATCCTTTGCTGGCAATTCCTTCTTGTTTTCTTTGGCAATATTTCGTAATATTTGTAGTGCTTCATCTTTCCTTCCAGAGGCAATTAAATACCGTGGGGATTCTGGCATCCACTATGAAGAAAAGGATAACGTGAGAAGATAAAGTAAGTTTGACTTTAACTGCTTTCCGAAAGTTCCTTATATAGATTTCACTGCCTTTTGTGAATTGAAAAATCGACAGTTGGTTAAATATCGGTAATGGGCTAACTGGTTAAAGCATAAAAATCATGAGTGCAAGACCGGTGAATGGATAATCCGGATCCGGATCTTTTAACAAATGTGAGTTATTGTAGAATGCAAAAATATGACGCCAAGTGCCGAAATTGTGATTAGCAAAACAAACACGCATACACACATTAGCAAACTTTCACACACATAAGCTCGCCCTTTTATTCACTCACTCACTCACTCACTCACTCACTCACTCACTCACTCACTCACTCACTCACTCACTCACTCACTCACTCTTTCACTTGCTCGCTCCCTAACTCACTCATTCACTCATTCACTCATTTACTCACTCACTCACTCACTCACTCACTCACTCACTCACTCACTCACTCACTCACTTACTCTTTCACTCGCTCGCTCCCTCACTCATTCGGGTGAAGAAGTAAACAAAAACTAGGATAGTTCTCAGAAGAAAAAGATATAAATACCTTACTAAGAGCTAGAAATATGAATAAAGGGATCGTTATGAATATGAGATACCATCGCCATCCAATGGTATTTACAGTAGGTAGGGCAACACCAACAGCAAAAATTGACCCAACAGCCCAAAATACCTGGAAGGAAACATAATCATTCATTGAGAAATGATTAAAAAAATTTAAAACAAAAATGTTCCAAGAAAAGCTCAAGCGAAAGCTGGTAAAAAATCTCGCTTTTCTACGACATGTCTCATGGAATATATAATAGTATTGTAGTAGAACGTACGCGGTTAATACTTTTGTATATGATGCTTACCTCCAATAGGATAATACACCTCCCCCTTGAAGATGTTGGTAAAAATTCTGACACAACAGTGACACTGTAAAAGAAGAAGATTTGTAATGAATTAATGTGAAACTTAGCAAAACATATGTGTTAGTTAAAATCAGGTCTGCTAATGGATGAAATTCTGTCAGTGCAAGATCAGTATATAAGGAGAGCCCTTACTTAGAGGTTGTTTATAGTTTAATAAGTGATTGATAATAAATCGCTGTTTTTTGAGAGCCTGTTTAGTGTTTTTATTATTTTTGTCTTTGTCACCACCATTATCAAGGGGTATGAATTTGACAGATCAGCTGACTTCCTCTCTTTGCCAACTAAACCTCTTACAATTGTAGTCTAGTACGCATGTGTATCACAATGAACCACGATGAGATTGTTTTGTCTCTCTTACTTGCATATCGTAACTGAATTAGGTTGTCATACAATCTGCAATAACATGAGATATTTCATATGAAGTAGGTACATATGTATTATTAACTCACGCTTGTGGCACTCCTCCAATTCCAAAGCCAACCAAAAGACGAATAGCGATTATCCAACCGAAGGACGGCGATTGGGAACTAAGTATACCAAAGTAAAGCACACAGAGAGTGCTTAGAATAATTGTCTGAAACAGGGAGATGAAAATCAGCCTTTGAAATCAAATCATTAGTAATTATTAATTGAAAAAAGGTCGTGCAAGACAAGCGCAATGCCTTTACAGAACCTGAAAATTACCCATATTTAGAAAGTGGCTACGGTGCCCATATTTGGCTACGGTGCCCATATTTGGCTACGGTGCCCATATTTGGCTACGGTTGGAAAGTGCCTTATTCAAAAGTTGCTGTATTCAGAAACTGTCTTAGTAGCAGATTTGACGTAGGGTAGCTTAATACTGTAGCATTTTCAAGACCAGACCACTCGTTGGTCCTAAAATGCAGCCAAATGAATGCAAGGGCCAGATGCAAAGAGTTAAGAGAGAGAGAAAGGGTGCTTGAAGGTTCTTGCAATGTTTAAAACCTGGTTGTCAAATGATCCAGCATCACGTGTAGCTCGTGGGCTGACGTAGGGAATTTCACAGAGACTAAGTTTAAAGTCCAGTTGGTTGAGACGAGATCGCAGCTTTTGACTGAGATTTTCTATCATATTATTTGGGGGACTGTCTTCTGTTGATAATTGGCGGGTTTCTTCACAGCCGGAAAATTGTGAGAGGGTTTCGGCAAGATAACAGCTCAGACTGTAGGCCTATAACTGCTATGCTGTTTTCAAGCAATGCAAACGCTACATTGAAATCTGTGGCTGGCGTATTCACTAAACGGGAGCTCCGGCTTTCAGCGCAATTTGCCGTTCCATGTTTGGTGGTCAGTTTGCTCGGAACTACCAGCTCTGTTGTGGTTCACGTAAATGGATATTGGTAAATACAAAATAAATATCGTTATTGACTTTCAATACAATCAATCCGGAAAAAACGTTTGTTTTGCTGTGCACCCAAAGATCATATCATAATAGTGTGGCCTATCTATTGCTTGCTATAAACAGCCAAACCTAAAGTGGACATAAATAATCCGAGATTAATAATTGCCTTTAGTTTAATTGTGCATGATCTCTAAATGGTATCTAGATATGGCACTTCTCAAGACTATATCATTCACAGCAAAACAATCCAAACAAATGGCACATCTTTAATGAATAAGCATTGATAGAGTGAACTGCTGACATCATGGGGAAAATATGCTGCAATAGCATACAGGAACAGTTGATTTATGATGGTTTTATACCAGTGCTTGTATTCATCAAAGCGAGTGATTAACTTGTGCAGAGTTCATCAAGTGCTTTCACCTTGGGTTTCATATTGCAACCGTTACATCATGGCAAGAGCTCAGATGATCTTTGGGGCATATTTATGTAAACATACACACAAGGAAGTAAAATCACTGTAAATTTACATGCAACAGGAAACAAACTTCAATATCCAAAGTTCATTTTTAATATACTAGTACCCCCATGAGATACTCAATGAGCAAGACAGGTGACCACACATTTGCATTGGCTGTTTCTGTGCTACTCTATTTCCTGATGATGAGGTTTTCTGCCACAACTCACCAATCATTAAATAGCTCCATCTCTGAATTTTGTCTTTCACATAAAAATTAGCAACACATTTGATTCCAAATGTTCTCATTACTTAATGCAGACAATTGAATTTACATAAAATTGTAGTGACTTACGATAGTATTCAGTTAGGATATTGACATCTCATTAAAAGGTGGAAGACAGTAGGATTCAAACATTAGATCTATATCAAGTTCATGAAAAGGATTATATAAATAAAAATACACTAAATAACCATAATCATGATAAGCACTGATAAAAAAGAATCTGATATGGGTAAGACATATATATATAATTTTTATATAATTTATGGTTCTTATTTCACCCCCTTACCTTTTTACGTCCATATCTGTCACTAGCATAACCCCAGAAGCCTGAACCAATCATAAGACCACAAAATACTACCTGAAATAAACAGAAAAATGTAATATACAAAACTGTGTGTAACAGTTTGACTTTGATACCATGAATAATGAGATAAAACTATATGAAAGGATGTGAAGAAGTTGCCAGCAATAACTGACTGGCTTATCATACAGTCATTAAAGTCATTGAGACATATCAAAATTTCATATATAGTTTGTGACAGAAATTTGCTTATTACCATGAATATCCAGTAAAAATATATTTTATCAGGTGTTTGCTTAAACTTACCATGGTAATGACTGCTTCTTGGAAAGATGAAAGGAACCATAAGCATTTCAAAGTTGGGGAGAGAATTGATAATAGCATCATTTCACTGCCATCTGCCATCTGCAAGAAAAGAGAGTTATGGTGACAGAGCTATGTTTCAATGGATATGAACAAAGGGAAAGGGGCATGTACCAGAAAAAATCTACTATTTTTGAACAAAACAACTCATGTGTAAAGAATACCTAACATGTGGTTTTTTTAAGATAAAATGCAGATTGAATTAATGATTTGTTGGTAAAACCATGTACTTTATTTATCCACAGATGAACAGTGAAGTACTAAGACTCTATCTATGAAATGCTAATCTCCTGACATATAAAAAATGAAACTAACATTATGGGTTATATTTCATGCACAGTGGGATTTTTTCAACAAAAGGTACAAATGTAGATAGCAAAAATACTCTAACATCATACCCAACATAATCCAGCTATGAGCATAAGTTTAATCTGAAATTTGCCAAAGCCAATCTTATCAATCATCTCATCGACAGTGCACTGATCTGTAATTGGAAAATTCCTTTGTTTCATTTAATCGTACGTTTACTAGAAGTACATATACAGCAAATACTTAGAAGCAGTGTATTAAGAGCTTGGCATATTTACAACAATTGCACTTCAGTGTATGGGAAACATCGATGGCATAGTTCTAAGCTAGTGTATCGTGCAGACCGATCTTCTTCCTGTGACAAGAAAGCAAAAGCTGCCGGGTATGCATACAAAATTAAACCACGCAACTAGATTATAAGTAGAGGGATTCACGCCATACACAACCGAGAAAAAATTAAACGATCTAGCTATAGTTCAGCTCACTACCTGTATCCTGCCAGCATCTGCCGAACGAGTTGACGCTTTGTAATAAATTTAAGAACCACTAGCTATTTGTACCGATTCATACTTTTTCTTAATACCACCTACCGGTTGAAACTGTATCAAGTGGAATGTCATTGATGATTGATGATGCCATAAGACTATTATCAATACTACGCTGCGAACTTTCCGCGAATTTGTCACTTGATTGAACGATTTCATCTTCAGTGGGAATTTCATGACTGTCCGCCATATTTGTTGCGTTGGAAATACTCGATGTAGGGCGGGACTCCTTGTCGGGATATTCAGATGAGGCGGATTCGCAGAAATAGCGGACCGAGCAATCTGATAAGGTGTCCCGGTCACTGACCGTATCATCTAAGCTTGAGTCCCCAAAGTCGCTTAAAATGCACCCAGACCCAGCAGAAGACCGACCTCGTATTATGCACAGCATTTCTTTGCGTTTTGTTGTGGAATCTGATGTCTTTGATTGAAATCTTCTTCACAAAACCTGTATTTCTCCTAGTTCCACATCAGTGTTGTTCGTGCCATTTCTAGTTCTCAATCTATATTTATATACGTTCTCGTTTGAGAGTATCGCAGATATTTAACTTTAAGGCTTCTCTTAGGCACCAGGACTGATTTGAAAGCTGTACATGCTGAAAGCCTGGTATTTCATAATTTATGAACTACGTTTTGAGAATGAATAATTAATGCAGAAAGAAACATCTAGTTGAGGCATTCAATTCTGCTGCTGCATATGATAAGAAGTTGATGTGAGAAATATTGTCTTAATAGCTACAAAAATATACAGCAGCCATGGAGGCTTAGCTTGCCTTTCTTTGAATTCGTTACTTTTAATATTTGAATCCTTCTTCCAACATATTTTCTGATTAATTTTCACATTTTACATCAGTTGGTCATGGATTTGATTATTTATTAATATTTTGACTTTTTATGAGTTTGTTCTATGCAAAATGTCATAGGCTTTAGGCCCACATGAGTTTCCATAGATCAGACTGCCTTTGTACACTTCATCTGTATGTGCCCGTGTGTGTGTGTTTGTGGATAATATCTAATTGGGTTGGCATTGAATTGAAGTGAATTCGTACAGTAGATAATTATGCTATTGGATCAGTTAAACCCCCATCTGCAAAATGTTCTCGTCTTCTGAGGACCATGAGAAACAAAGGCTGTAATGTAATAATTTAAAAATTTACTGTAATAATTTCGACGTCAATACTTTGCTGACACAAGCAGGTTAACCTGGGGCTCGATTTCAGTTCAAAATCAGCCAATGATGAGTGCCAATTCGCTTGCATGTTTGGTCTCTCACAACTCATGTGAGCACAGACAGAGAGTGAGCAAGTAACGAGTCAAGGTTCATCATTAACCACATGGGCAGTTTACCCCCTGGACTTACAATATGAATCCTTCAATATATTGCTTACTTCACTAAAGCAATTGAAGTCTCCTGTGTGGAATAGAATTGTAATTTTTGCTATAGTTATATTGTCTATTTGAATTTAATATTAAGACGGAGATCGGACTTTGTTTTAGCATTACCCTTAGCCCAGGAGAATACGTAACAACAGCCTCGTTCTAATATATTCAGCCTCATTTATGGAACAATAACATAATCGTCATAGTGAGATCGCAATATTGTATTGATTACTTGATCATACTTTTGACGTCATTTTCCCTGTGTTCACAGAAAGCTAGTACCAAACATAATGAGTCAACGGAATCTGATTCGTGTATATGGAGGCTTGTTTCAGAAATCATTTCTATCGATCTATAAGATCATTTCACATCTGTCCACAATTATGTTATTTTGTGCATAAATTACTTCAATGCAGTTTTGCTAGTACTGTTAAGCTAAAAAATAGGAAAACGAAAATATTTTTTTAAGAAAATATCGTTATGAACGGGGAATCATTAATCTGTCTTCAAAATGACTGAATTTCATTGAAGGATCTCTGAAACCATGGTGTAACTTTGTCTTATGCCGTCAGTACTCTATTGCCGCAGTGTATTTATCCACAGTCTTGTGATAATTTTGTTATTATGCCAAGAACTAGAACTGATAAATTATTTGGCTGAATACTGACTTTAAATTTTTGTTCAACATTTCATGCCATAATTTCTGACAATTGGCCCCTTAAACGTGGGTTGTCTGAGTTTAAGATTATTGCTTCTGAAGAACTGTTTTATTATCATTGTACCTTAATTAAATTGCTATGTTTCTTGTAAAAAATAGGCCATTGTATTCCACTGTCTGACGGAGATTTTTGTCGTTAATGTTATAAAATGGAGTTTACGAAAAAAATTGCTTCTTTTTATATGGTGTTGACAATGACTGTCGACTTTGAAAGCAATATATTAGCAATCGTGGTTAGAACACATAGAGTTGACGAACAGGTACACATCTTTCTTATCGCAATGACGCTAAAGAGATGTCTTCTTATTACGGCGAGGCTGCTGTATCAGAAATGACGCAACTTACCTTGTTTTGGATTTAGATTGTCTACTTGCAAGGACTCAGCATCGTCCATTCTTGATATTTCACATGTATTCATGCTTCATAATTTATTTTTAACTTTCCTGAACTGAGTTGCAAAGAAATAATCTTATATTTTTGGTATTTAAATAACAATTCATTTGTGCATGTTACATCATTGTTTCTCAAACTAGAACCATAATAGACAACCGCAATAGGGAAGATCCTTTGTTGCTCTTAGGGCACGAATGCATTTAAAAGGCATTGAATGAAAATACTCCAAGGCATGAAAAGATTTATTGCTTATCTCCAGAAACCATCAAGATTCACCTTTTGGATTGTGGGTATGAAATAGATGATGCAATACAAACTGGTTTTGGAGGGGGGATTGTTACAAACGTAGGCAAGGATAATTGTTCTCACTTAAAAAATCCTCAGTTGGGGATTTGAAAGCAAAGTTCCGAAGTTTCTAAAGAGACAGACAGACCGACAGACCGACAGACCGACAGACCGACAGACCGACAGACAGACAGACAGACAGACAGACAGACAGACAGACAGACAGACAGACAGACAGACAGACAGACAAGGATGCACTGTACATGAATTGCCAGTACACCACCTTGGACAGCATCCTGTTTTGCCATAATGGGGTCTGTTTGATATATTAGGAGCATATCAGGAGCTGGGATAGCCATATTGCGAGCAACCTGTTACAATCTTGGTCATAAAATCGGTTGTTCCTATGCCACATAATTCTTATTTTCACGATAGCCAACAATTTTCAATGTTAGCCATAACGAAGACCTGTTTTCATGAAAATAATTGAGTGTATGTATCTCAGCAAAAGTTTTACAATGGGGGTACCTGCCAAATGAACTTCCACAAATTTATGATATGAATTGAATTAGTACAAGTATTAATTCTAACAATGGTATCAGAAACCAATACCTGTTAAATCAACATTTGAAGAGGTTTTAAATAGCTGATAGGTAGTTACAGCGCTCATTTGCTGTATAAACTGCCCTTTAGTTGATAGCAATTCATTTTGCAGAGATTCAGAATGGGGTAGTTGTTGACGACCTGTGGTAAACTGTCCAACCAGGCCACTTCAGTGAAAGCCAGGCTCAGTAGCTTCAGGCTGCATAAGTAAATGTGGGGGGTAACAGAGTGAATTGAGTGTAGTCGACTTAATTACCTCTTCTAAACAATTTGCAGGGGATCACTGGCCTCAGGGTAAGCCCAGGCCCCGCAAGGGACGTAACGAAAGAATGGACGGACGGACTGACGATGATGAAGATGGGCCCATTGTCTGCGGTCAGTGTCCTCTCGAGTTTGCACCCCCCCAGTGGACTAGTTGCTTATGGAGGAAGGAGCCAGTCGTAGATGGCAACAACAAATAAATAAATGCAGCACAAAATATAGTGTGCAACAGCTAGTGATTGTTAAAATACCATGTTATTACTTTAAGAAAAAAGTCACGTGGAAAAATAAAAGTTGAATCATCCTTTTGATTTCTCAAGAGTCCCTTTCTTGTTTCCCTCTGAAAGAGAAAAAGTACGTTTGATTTTTCTGCCATTCAATGATTGCGTTGGCCGAAAATTGTTGGAAATACTTGAAAGTCCGCTCTCTCCATTGTGCTTTAAAGCGCGTAGTTTCTCCATCTGAAAAGATCCAGTAGCAATTTCATGACAGGAGAAGTTGAAGGCATGTGAAAACTTTTATTTATCAATATTATTTGATATTCCGGACTGCAATTGACTATTGACTACCTTTGATAGTTAATGGAAACATTACGACGTTATTGCCTGTAATATGTTAAGGTTGAATATTTGCTTGTATAGTAACATATTATCTTATAGCTTCTGTACAAAACTATAGCATCGAATTTCTCTTTTACTATGTCGCTACCAGGCACTTATGTTTGACTAACCAACAAAAACAAAGAGGCTATCTATGGGCAGGGCAGGGCAGGGCAGGGCAGGGCAGGGCAGGGCAGGGCAGGGCAGGGCAGGGCAGGGCAGGGCCATTCCACCAAATTCAGGGTGTGATGGCCAAAAATTGCTCAGATATGATGTCGTGTTGTAGAAAAAGTTCTCTACAGTAAGGCAAAGCAGTACAGCTGAGACTATATGGACTAAAACAAGTACTCATGTTAAGCCACTACACATGAAATTAGCTTAGAGTGACTGTGTCTCTCTTGAGGAAAGGAGCGCTTAGGCTGGGCCATACACAAGGGGATCAAAATGCGAAGGAAAGGAGCGCTTAGGCTGGGCCATACACAAGGGGATCAAAATGCGAAGGAAGAGCGCTTAGGCTGGGCCATACACAAGGGGATCAAAATGCGAAGGAATAAGAAATGAATTAGTAAGTTAGTCCATTAAAACAAAATTTGTAAATGATTAGAGAGGACTTCAGTCACTTTCAAAATCTTTTCCTTGTTGGGTTTATGATGTCATCAAAAAGAACAAGTATATTAAAGACCGCCCAAAATTTTGTCTGGATGATCGGAAAATTGTTATTTCTATCCCAAAATCTTATATTCGATCCTTATTGGCAAATGGAAACTGTTTAATGTTAAGATCTTTATGATATGTTGTACAGCAGAGTTTCATAGATTTATTCAGGGATTGAAATAAGCAAGGAATTTAACAAGGAGAAACGTGTATAGTGTTTAAGACATGGTATTTTTCAAGTTTTATTTCATATCCTTATACTCTTGAAAAGAGGCCCAGATGCCTCAAATACGCAGATTGAAATATACCAAAGAGCTGTGAATGTAACATGCAGAAGTGAAAATGTAAAATAAGAGATCATACAGGCAGTATAGACTAACCTGATCAGACGAGATGCTAATTTCATCTTTAAACACGATCCATTTAACAGCTTGATTGCATTTTGGAGTTGTCAATGAGCCATCGTAGTAATAGAAATCTTTCATATTTTCAGACATAAGCTCTCCTAGCTCTAAGTCTTCTATTTCTTTGGTTTCACCTATATGGCAATGAACAAACAGAATAATCAGTCTGAACTCTTAAAGCCATGCCATTTCCTTTGTGTGAAAGATATCATTTTGTAGAAATGCCATCTGTAATATGTAAAACATTTGAACATCTGGTGTTTATTTGCTATGCTGTTTATTTCCTAAAATACAGCCATCAGTTCTTACCTTCAACCGCAATGTCCTCCAACGAGTCAAATATTGATTTCAGTGCAGTATTTTCAATACCAACCTAAAATTTTGTTCGCAAGATTGAGAAGTGATGCTCTAATCATTATTCATCTTAAAGAAATATGAAGAACATTGTACAACTTACAAGTAATGCTTGTGTACTCTGTTTAAAAGCAAATTTGATTATTTGGGAAATATTACCATTTGATTTTTAGAAAACATGATGCAGAAATGGGAGAGCCAATATCATAAGCATTAAGTAATTATTACTAATACTTTACTCTATCAATTTTAGTTAAAAATTTTCTAGAAATTTTTAAGGCACAATATATACTTTTGTGTCGGAATTTTATAGGGGTTCGTCCATAACTTTAGCATGAAAGAGAAGATACGCCATAAAAACTGAGACAGAGATACAAAGATTTCTAGAAGACTTTAATTTTGTAAACAGAGACAGCAGCATTATGAGCATCTGTGGTTGAACAGGGTAGCAATACAACTGTAACATAAGCTTACCACAGTTGCATCATGGTTAGAAATAAACTCAAATGATTCGTGGGTACGTATCTACCACTATTGGTTGAGCGGATGATATCATCAGTCCTGTTATTGTTAAAAATGCTTGCAAACAACAATGTACTATAAACCAAAACACTTACTTTGATAAAAGTGCCAAGGACAAGTAAACCATCTTGATTCTTCAGCGCTTCTTCGGATGATGAATAGTTTTTGTTCAAGTGGACGAAATGCATCTAAAATAGGCAAATAAAATTCCTAATTCATACGTTTTTTCACAGGAAAGTTTTTTTAACCACTGCTGAAACTTTCTTAGCTTTTTCATGATTTCAGTGCAAAAACTTTCTTAAGACTTTCTTAGCAAAAACAGTCGAGTGTGTATAACACTGTAAATAGACAAGAACTTCACAAACATGAGACAGAAATGCATAGATTTTCATAGGAAGTCTAAACAGAAGAGATGAAGAGCTTGTGTGATAATTGGAATTTTAATTTCATGTGAACTTTTAGACTTTCATAGGTCTTAGAAATCCAGTACTGAATTTAACTGAATTAAGAAAACGTTTGTGGTAGTCAATGAAAGCAAGACAGTTTTATTGTTTTATGACTGCTGGATCATGATGTAAAAGAGGCTGAAAACCAAATGTGTACTATGTACTGCCAACTGCTTTACTCGTTGATTGTAACTTTTGTGCTTCTATCTGATGAACTATGTTGTCCTTTCTGTGAACAGAAAGCTTTAAGTTGCGAACTGGTCAACAATGGTTCGTTTTCATTTTGATATATATTAGTATTTGCACGTGTTCATATAGGTGGGAGTTACACTAATAATAACATTAAATAAATGAATGTACTGTTGCAGTCCAGTGACTAAAGCGTTTATTTATGCAAATTCAAAATCTCAGAAATTCAACGGCGACATGGTTCATTGTTAATATATCTATTGTCTGATTCATAGATCTTGGCAAGCGATGAATATTGCCATTCAGATCTCTCCGATAGGATAGTAAGAAGTTTTGTCATAAATATTAAGCGAGAGCGGCCGAGCATTTTATGAAAGCTGATACTGTAAATTTTCCGACAATAGAACATATGTGTGAGTTTTTTTTGCATAATTCCCTGTTGAAAGTTGTTAGTGAATCTTCTTAACTTTTGCTCTAATGCAATTGTAGCCAATAGAACTGTGATATCTAGGAACCTGCGTCTTTTATCAAAGGCTAACTCAAAGGATGACAACGTAGCAATATGTACAACATGGCAGCGACGATTAGTGTTAACCTTTATTTATGGATGGGCGAAAACATCCTATATGTGTTGAATAATAGAATGGGGGTTGGTGAAGAAGTATTTTTCATCGAGATTAGCAAGGTTAGATAGTGCTTCAAAAATATAGACCATCGCTTATAACAACAATTAAGTCATGTGACTAGACATGTGATTTAACCCAACGTCGACGGCCCGTTTTAAAGTCTGTGGTTTACAAGGAACCCAAGGAATTTTACTGGCAACTGGCAAGGAGTACCTGAATGTTAGTAAAGAACGACTTAGCATTCGTATGGTATATACCGTAATTAGTGAAGCTATTTGGATTCTTTGTGTGAGAAGTTATAGGCTCATGTTTTTCAAACCTAAGAACACGGCGGCCACTTCCCTTTATTCATCAATTGGTCTATCAAACTGTTGAACATTTTCCGTTGGAAATTATCTACTTTGCAACACAAATTCTTTCAGTGGCCCTGTTAGTAGTTATAGGCAAATCAGATACCTCTGCGGAGTATTGACTTCCATTAACTGTGTGCTCTGACCCAATGCTATCCTCTTTGCCCCAATGAAAATGGAGCTGGACGGGTGTGAAATTCCTTCCTGAGAGGGAAAAGACGCCCATGAACTTGGCATAAAAAGTTAAGTAGGAGTGTCTGTGATTTCTCATTGAACTTTAATATTACGATTTCATATATATGTTAAATATATGTTACTGAACACACAGACACACACACAGACACACACACACACACACACACACACACACACACACACACACACACACACACACACACACACACACACACACACACACACACACACACACACACACACACACACACACACACACACACATACACACATACACACTTAGATATACATATATATATATATATATATATATATATATATATATATATATATATATATATATATATATATATATATATATATATATATATATATATATATATATATATATGTATATATTTCTATGTATATACTAAAAGATTCGTCATTTTAAAAATATTATGATGACGGATTGGACGTCTAACATACTTCATACGCCCATCAATATTTCTAAGAATCATTCTACGTTTAAACTATCTTTTTGCTTATGCTGTGTCATGATACGAAGAGTTTGAAAGTCTTTTTCTAAATCAAAATGAATACTTAGGGAATTTCAAAAAGAAGATAACCGATAAATCAAACCTTACCAAACACATAGCTGTATAGCCCAGTAACATTTCTAATGTCCACTTGAGCAGAGTGCCCATTGTTTCAATTTGAAAGTTACATCGTCAGACTGATTACCGTAGTTGTTACTCAGCCTCGTTTTCTTGAACTCGGTTCTATCCGGTGTAATATCTATTGGCGATTGCCGCTTCCCCTCGCAAGATGGAAACATCTTAGGCCAAGCTTTAGGACCTGTTTATATCGAAATGGATTCTTGTTTATAATTTAACTTTCTTTATGATGCTATATACGAACTCAGTAGCTTACAAGCAACCATGATTTCTCCTTTTTCAGTGCCAACAGAAACATTGTTATTCTAAGAAAAATCAGGGGAAATTAAAACGTGCCACCACTTTGGAACGAACCTGGGTCTCTTGCTTTCTTGGCAAGCGTCGTAACCACTAGAGTACAGTGGCTTGTTTTAACTCTCCTGATTTTAGCACATTTAAGGTTAATTTCGCCTTTCACCTTTATCAAGCAGCTCTACTATATGAACTCAGTAGGAGAGAGAAATTCAATAATACACTTTCTTGTGTGGTAATCGTTTCGATATATTGTCTTCATCAGTACTAACATTACAATATATATATATATATATATATATATATATATATATATATATATATATATATATATATATATATATATATATATATATATATATATATATAATTCAATAGCCTTTCCACTAAAAGTTTTTAAAAATTTATATAGACTCTCTTAATAAAAACAACTGTTTAACGTTTCGCGTATAGCTTCATCAGAAAAGATTTTTCTGATGAAGCTATACGCGAAACGTTAAACAGTTGTTTTTATTATGAGAGTCTATATATATATATATATATATATATTCTGAGCATATATCACGGGATAAAAGCTCGCATATTTATAAACACCTCCTCTCATCTTCCAGTTGTCGTAAAAAACTTATAAGCGAAGACTCTTTTACCATCCTAGATACTGCCACAAGCAGTTATCAACTCAAAATTAAGGAAGCTCTACACATTAGCTGGCTCAAACGTGATCTTAATTCCCAACTAACACATAGCACCTTAACATTAAGCATCTAGTTTGTTTGTTTGTTTGTCTCTTGTTTTTTTTTCTTCATATATCTGCTGCCTATTCATTTGCTCCTACTCTAATTGTCCCATATCCCCTGGTATTTCCCTTTGTTATCATACTACAGCCCGCATTCTAAGCACTTGGCACCCATTGGTATTATCATAGGATATATTATAACCCTCATTTTAAGCACCGATGCATTCTATCTCAATGGAATAATTTTTGTTGTAAGACCCCTAGGGAGTAATCACTTGCCTTTATATCGTTTGCACCATGTAATATGCTTATTCTGTAACTAAAGATGGTTGTCGAAGCAATCGAAACATGTTTTACAAATTGAAAGCAATTGTCGTTTTCCTAAGGTGTATTTCTAATATATTACTGCTGAGAAACTTTGGTAATATATATATAAATATACATGTATATATATGTATGTATATATATATATATATATATATATATATATATATATATATATATATATATATATATATATATATATATATATATATATATATATATATATATATATTTGTCCTGGGTATATATGTATATATATATATATTTTCATGGGTATGACTTTAAACTGCATCCGGGTGTGGAGTCTTCGACGTGGGATAATGAGGTTATCTTTTGCCACACCTACCTCCAGGTCACCCTTGAGCAAGGTGTAGTACCTGTCAGCTCTCTCCGAGGCCATGAAGTACCGGACTGACATCCGGCGGAGGCTAGCCTAATGTCAATTGAAATACGCGAGTATTTCTTTGAGTGGGGACATAGAAATGCCTGGTCTGGTGCTCAGGCGGGTAGTAAGCCCACTAGGAGTGAGATGCCCTTTAGATGCTGTTGTATCACATCTCTAGGAGAGGGAAACTCTGATGTAAAACCTGCGATGCTGTTAGCAACCAATCATGTAGGTCTTTCCTCATTTTGAAAAGCGTCATGCACAGGCATCGCTTCATTATCACCATTATTTTGTATGGCTGGCTGTAGCCTTAAAAGGCAAAATCACTCTATGGAAGCAACAAAAAATATTCAAGTCAAAAGCAATAAGGACTCTGGAACCTTTGGTGAAGGAGTCTGGCCCGGCAGGTGTTCCATGGCACTGCAGTGTGGGCCCGGTCGTAATCCTGCTACTGCAAAGAGATATAAACCCATGAATGTTGGTTGTTGGAATGTAAGAACTCTCTTGGATGACAAAGTGAATGTCAATAGACCAGAACGCAAGTCAGCTCTGGTAGCAAAGTAGCTAGGATGCTACTCCATGGACATAGTTGCACTGTCAGAAACAAGATTAGCTGAGGAAGGTAATTTTTTCAGAAGAGACTAGTACCTATACTTTCTTTTGGGCTGGTAGATCAAAGAGTTCTAAAAGGGAGGGGGTGTTGCTTTCGCAGTTCGTAAAGAAATTGCGTCGAAGTTGGAACAGTTGCCTACTGGTTCTGGTGATAGGATAATGAGTATGAGAGTGCCTTTGATGCAAAACCGTTATGTTCCCTTTGTCAGTGTTTATGCCCCTACAATGACTGCCACGGATGAAGAAAAGCTTGCTTTCTATCAGTCCTTGAAGGAAGTAGTTCGTGCCATACCCCAAGCAGACAAAATTATCATTCTTGGTGATTTTAATGCTCGAGTTGGGAAAGACCACGAGACGTGGAATGCGCTAGGTAGACATGGAATTGGGACATATAATAGCAATGGTTTACTGTTACTGCAAATGTGTACGGAATTAAATCTGGTTATAGGGAATACACTGTTGCAACAGAAAGACAAATAAAAACCACTTGGAAGAATCCTGGCTCAAGACAGTGGCATCTTATTGACTCTATTCTAATGCGGAAGCGTGACGGCAGGACTTGAACATTGTTCGTGTAATGCGGGGAGCAGAATGTTGGACCGATTACCGCCTTGTTAGAGCTAAATTTAAGTTTGTTATCAAACCTAAATTCAAATGTTCTGGGTCAAGCCTTCCCAAGCGTCTAAATATTGCAGCACTAAAAGATAATGCTACTTTTTACGTAACACGTAACACCTTTTTACGTTTAACTTCTTACTAACCATTGCCCAATGCGTGCAACTACCATGCTATGCAGATAGGCTTACTTATGTGTTTGTAGTTTTAGTTTACTAGTTATTCGTAATCGCCACAGGGTTGCTATGTATTTCCATGCTCCCTGTAGTGTAGTCCTGTATTTTGTTGTTTGTAAATTATATGCCAATAAAAAAAAAAGAAAAGATAATGCTACTAGGAGACGTCTTAAAGCAAAACTTGAGACAATTGATTGTGATAATTCCTGGGATGCTCTGAAATCATCAATTTATGATGCTAGTGTTGAGATAATTAGTTTCAGGAGTAGAACTCACAAAGACTGGTTTGATGAGAACAACAGAGAGATTAAAACCAACTAAACTGCTAGCAAAGAACGGTGAAGCAAATATCCATACCCAAAACCTTCGTATGCTTATGATTGAGGTGTATAAAACACTTAACAATACCAATCCACCCTTTATGCGGGAGTATTTCATACGAAAAGACGTCAAATACAACCTTAGGACTAGAGATTTGTTATAAATTCCTGCTGCAAATAGCACTACATTTGGCATTGATTCTATAAAATTTCGAAGTAGCCTTTTGTGGAACAGCATACCTGATTTAATTAAAAGAACGTCGTCAGCTGCTATATTCAAAAGCAACATTAGAAATTGGAGTGGAGAAGAATGCCGTTGCAATATATGTAGATAATGCTTATTAGTTTTATACCTTGTAATTTATAGTAGTTTTCGTTTTCTCTTTTTATTGTAAATAGTTAGTTTGAATTAGCTCCCATTTCTACAATGTAGAGCTAGAGAAAACGCCAACTTAAAATAAATAGATTATTATAATTATTATTATTATCACACACTTCTTAGAGATGTGTACGGACCTACTAGTTCTCAGGTGGTACCGATTCGTTCAATGGATGGCAAGACGCTTTTGCGTGATCCAACCAAGATCTTGGATAGATGGCGAACACATTTTGCTGAACTTCTTAACAGCCCATCTGCTGTTGACGAAGATTTCATACAGGCAATTCCATATATGCCCATAAAGGAATCAATGTCAGCTAGCCCTACTCCAAGAGAAATAGAAAGTGCCTTGGCTAACTAAATAATGGCAAATCACCTGAAATGGATGGCCTAGGTGCAGATATTTTTAAATGTAGTGGGGCGGCATTTCTGCAGAGCTTCACAAATTTGCTGGTAAAGGTGTGGAAAGAAGAGCTTGTGCCACAAGAGTGGAAAGATGCCCTAATGACCTTGTTCTATAAAGTAAAAGATGCAAAGGACGATTGTAATAACTCCAGGGGTATTGCTTTGCTTTGTACAGCTGGTAAGATGGTAAGACATTATGCAGAATAATTCTTGATCGCCTTCAGTGCCATGTTACAAATGAGGTTCTCCCAGAGTCTCAGTGTGATTTTAGAGGGGGAAGAGGCACTGTTGGCATGATCGGCAAGGCAACTTCAAGAGAAGTGCATTGAACATCGGATGGGTCTGTTTCAAGTTTTCATAGATTTGACCAAAGCATTCGACACAGTAAATAGCAGGGCATTATGGTTTATATTGGAGAATTTGGGTATCCAAATAAATTTGTCAAAATAATTGAAGGAAGTAGAAGCAAGCTTGCATATTCCATGACGATATGCAAGCTTGGGTAAATGTTGGTGGCAAGTTATCTGAACCAATTTCAGTAGCAAATGGTGTTAAGCAAGGTGACATCCCTGCATCAACACTATTTTCTCTTTACTTTGCTGTCGTTTTCCAGCTAGCATTTGAGGGTTGCCATGATGGCATTTACATAAGATATCGTACCACTGTTAAATTGTTCAATATTCGACGTTTTGACGCTCCAACAAAGGTTTTATCAAGCCTCTTTCGCGAGTTTCTATACGCTGACGATTGTGACCTCCTTGCCCAATCACAAACTGACATGTAACATCTTGTGGATGCTTTTTCACAAGCGTGTGCTGCACTGGGTCTGACCATCAATCTCAAAAAGACTGTTTTAATGTACCAGTCTGCTCCCGGGAAGACATACATCCCACCAAATATTTATGTGAATGGCAGCAAACTCAAAGTCGTTGATAGGTTCGTCCACTTGGGCAGCACTTTGAACTCTAAAAACACATTAGATAATGAAATTGTTCTGAGAATATGCAAAGCCAGTGAGTCATTTGGAAGACTTGATGATAGGCTCTGGAGGCGTCGAGGAATATCCGTTGAGACTAAGTTGACTGTATATAATGCCTGTGTTCTTTCTTCCTTACCGTATACATGTGAAACTTGGGCTTCTTAAAAAGAAGCACATTAAACGGCTAGAACGATTTCATCAACAGTGTCTGAGAAGAATACTGGGAATAAAATGGCAAATGTACATATGTGATGTAGACGTTCTTGATCGCAGTGGATGTAAAGGCATTGAAGCCACCATCTACCAACACCGTTTGAGATGGAGTGGCCATGTTGTCAGGATGGTTGACACATGCCTCCCAAAACAGTTGTTATATGGTGAGCTATGTGAAGGTAAAAGGCCTCGGCATAAGCCTAAGTTTAGATATAAAGACCGCATCAAAGCAACAACGAAGAAGAGCTAAATAAACATCGACTTTGGGAAGAAAATGCACAAGATAGAGAGCATTGGAGACAACATGTGAGTAGAGGAATAGAGCAGTATGAAAGAGTTCGGAAAGGCCATGAAAAACTTAAACGTCAAGTGCGTAAGCAAGGCTCAAATGCATCATGCGTTGAAATTGGTATATCACCTAAACTTGCTTGTCAAGAATGTGGAAGAGTATGTTTAAGTAAGGTCGGTCTATTAAGCCATTTACGGAGTCACAATATGAACCCACTTGTGGACTGCAAAATCATGGTGTAGCAAGCAGTGCAAGTCAGCTCCAGGATTGAAACGGCACACGAGAATCCACGGTGCTTCAACAGCCAATCTATCAACTAAGAGAACTTTCTCTTGTGACTTTTGTGGATTTGAATGTAAATCACTGGCAGGGAAAATGATTCATATGCGTGCCAAGCACAAATAATGCCGCCCGCAATACGAAAGAAGGACATTAATGTTAAGCGATCGCAATACTCGACAGCGAGTATGCAGCCACCATGTTTATATATATATATATATATATATATATATATATATATATATATATATATATATATATATATATATATATATATATATATATATATATATATATATATATATATATATATATATATATATATATATATATATATATATATATATATATATATATATATCTTCTCCGTGGATAGTCTTAACTGACGAGATAGTGCTCAATGTACAAAACCAGTACAGAGCAAAGTATACAGCTGAAGACAATTAAAGAAAAGACATGGTATCTGTTACTCTGAGTTTCATGCTAGTGCATTCATCAGACAGACTCTATTCTGTCTGTCTCATGAATGCACTAGCATGAAACTCAGAGTAACAGATACCATGTCTTTTCTTTAATTGTCTTCAGCTGTATATATATATATATATATATATATATATATATATATATATATATATATATATATATATATATATATATATATATATATATATATATATATATATATATGTATGTATATACATGCATGTAGGTATGTTTGTATATATGCAGGTAAAGGCAACAGGCTTTGCAGGAAATGAAAAGTGGAAGTGCGAGAAAATTACCAACCCGAGCGGGACGCGAACTCCCTAACCTTCAACTACCTTTGGTGAACAACAGGTCCAGTGCACTTTGCGATGGAGCTGCGATGGCTCCCCTATGCAAATTAGGGTATCTTTGCATATCTACTTTCGAATATCATTTCTGTAAATCTTCGACCGTTGATGTTTGGCTTAGCAGTATTGTTGATTGAGGTGTTTCACTGAATGGAAGTGTATGACTGATGATTTTAGGAAGAGATGAAGAAACAGAGCGACTTGTATGTGATAGGAAATTTTTGTCTCACGGCATCCTTGTAGATGAATGTAAACAGACTTACTCAGAAATTGTTCTGTGATTAATTTTAGCATTATAATATTGTTTAGACTCCTGAGTTTTGCTATCACCAGATTTTTCATCGAATAAACGATAAAAGTCTTGCGCCATTCTCAGATTATAGTAGCTACGTTTTTCAATCGTAAAATTCTGATTCAGTAATGATTTAACAGCAAAATATTTTATACATCTGAGTATTGCATCACGGTAATAGTCTACAAGCTCAATTTCCTAAATTAATAGTGTACTTGTTCTTACAAATTTACATACCAGTATCGCCATCATATGTCCAGTCAGTTGCCGTACCTGTAGAGCGAAGAGACAATTTTGTTATCTCATATAACAATCTGATACTGTTTTGTGAATTGAGATAATTGCTGCTAGGCTACGATTTGTTTCGTAAACGCTTTGCTTCTGGATTATCAAGCTACCATGGGGTTGAAATATCATTTTTCGGTTAAGTTTCTGGAGCTCCATATTTATGCATGTCATCGACAGGATTCACTGTGTATTGAAACAGCATCTGACCCTCTTTGATTGCTTGAAATTTGGGCATAGACAATTCTATTGCATTGCTGGACTGTCAAAATGAAATCTTTTTGATGGGGAATTGGAGCCTCGTTTCTGGGCAAAGCTTTTAAAATAATAGCACATAACATTATCTGACTTCGAGAAGCAAGTTGTTTTGGGTCAGTTTTAGACTGTTCTTAAGGCAAATTCTTAAATGTTTTGTATAAAAACCAATTAGCCATCTGTTCTATGAATTGTTGATTATACAGAGTACAAATTCATCAAAAGAAGCTTACAGAAAACTGCGTTGAAAACGAAAGCAAAAACAGCTGCTGTGTACATCGTAAATCCTTTGCCAACCTCTTTTTGATCACTGCAAAGTGTCAATATTTACTATAGATGGGTATAACAATTGAAAGGTAGATATGTTATTTTTGTATTGCTCCTTTACTTTTAAGTGGTTATGGCAGAAGCACACTTTGAAACATTAATCAGTGTCTTGGCATAGCTTCTTTCATTGAAGTAATAATCAAACTGTGACGAGAAATGACGCCAATAGTATTTCATATTCTCGCTTAATTTTGAACCCAAGTGAATAATGACCATCTGTAAGATACATTACAGGCTTTTCCATTCAATTGTGTATTATGAGGATATTCATGGATCATAATTTCCTGAACTAGCAAAGCATCACCAGCTCTTCGAAAAGTCAGGACGCCATAAGATTAGTAACATTTATATTTGTATATATATATATATATATATATATATATATATATATATATATATATATATATATATATATATATATATATATATATATATATATATATATATATATATATATATATATATATATATATATATATATATATTTTATAAAACTCATTGAGTATGTCATGTCTTATTAACAGCATTATCTAGTTATACAATGATTTATAGCGTTACGTAAATGTTATCTTAAGAACCGTTCAAACCTGCAGTTGGTGAAAACTTCTCTGTTGTATACTTTAGATTCTCAATCAGCAAATGATTTTGATAAACAAGTAAATCTCAAGCAACAACTGATTCTCATAAAACAATTGATTTTCCTTTGTCTGTTGATCGTTACTTTTCTATTTGACGTGATTACAGTACAAGCATTGTGAAATCAGTGTGGAATCACTACATTCGACTGGTACCAGCTACATATCTCCATTCACAGTTGATAACTGTGTGCATGAGACGGTCAAAGGTGAAATAGATGCTACCAAACCTACAAAGGAGAGGCTCCAGTCTGTTGAGAAATCCGCTCATTTTCATATTTAGACGTAAAGTTCTGCTACAAACTTCACCATATGTTCAACGTTAGGCCAACAGGAGTTACAGAACACGATATACTGTTTGTGATGACTGGTTGCTTTCCCAAACCAAACCACCTCTTTTGAGGAGATACTGTTTGAATTTATGACATTGCAAGTCAAATTAGAAGTGATATTGAGTATATTTTTTTAGTATGTAACTGGTTGCAAAGTGCGCAAATAAAGGGAATGATTATTATCTGTCATACCAATATGAAGTATGACGGGCTTTGTGACTATGTCACAGTGTCTGTTAAAGTAAACCACAGCGACCAAGATTCAAAATTTGCCTGATTTATCGTGACATCATCGTTATCTGGCATTGATGTATCTTCAATAATGTTTGACCATTCAACATCTCGTTGCATTTGTGTTGCTCAGACTCCGTGAAATGCGAAGTAACTTCCTGCCAACTTCTGCCATGCTGCCTACAGCACGTTGAAATCCGTATTCAAGTGATGTAAGCCCCTCTCATGTTGCTGGGATTAGGACTTGTGTTATTTAACTCCCACTACCCATCAGTGGACATATCGCGAGGAAACTCTATGTAGAAGCACCGTGCAACAACTACATACCAATCGCATTTAATGTGCCATCTCTTAGTTTGTTATTAAATGAAAGCACATAGCTTGTTTCATAGTTTGAGAGGTAGAAGGAAACATTTGTATGAAGAATTAACGCACAAATTGATACATCAGAAGAGCTCATTTTCAGTTTTTTTCTATTGTTCTTTTGTAAAATCAAAAACCGGATAATACTTATTAGGGGCTATCATCTTTAGTTTTTGCAGAAAATCTGAAAGTAGTGCGTAAACAAGCATGCTCCTAAGGACTGTTGATGAACCTCGGTGGTTATATGGGATAATATATATGCCAATTGAATGATGTGCCATTAGGGCCTCATACCTCGTTAGAAAAGGCACGCCCTATATGCCCAGCTAAAGTTTCATAACAGCAGAAAGGCCCCCACTCGGCCTTGGCTGGACAGTGTGTTATCATCCTTGCCATGCTGATTTTGGTTACCAGTCTTCAACACACACCCTTTTCCATATAATTCCAAGTACTCCGAAAGGACATTGTTTCTATCACAATGAACGCACTCACTGTGACATTTGCCTGTAAAAAGACAGGAAGAATTCACGTTCACTGAGTTGTAAGTACCCTACTTATTGTTAGATCGAAGGAAAGAACGGAACTTTCAACAGAAGCGAACAATGATTTCAAAAGTGTTCTTCCTTGCTCTCATTGTATGCAATTGTGAGTAAGAAGTAATTAATTTTGTACCATTTGTTTGATATTGATTGACCAGATTTAGATAGATATTTGTAAATATATAAATTCAGCCTTTTATGCACAATGTATCGTTGCATTATCATTCATTAGTAATGCGTTTCTTTACACATACGTTTGTGCACTGAAACATATGGGCTAGACTGGTTAAAGACCTCGACTGATGGGCAGAAGATTGATGGAACCAGTAGAATACTCGGACAACTTTGTTGATGGTCTTTCGCGGTCCAGCCACCTGTATCAGGTGCCAAAATTGAGAAAGTTAAAGGCGGCGAGAAAAGAAACTGGCCATCCTACCTCACTATACTGACGACACAAGGATTAGTGTCTTCTCTCACATATCTCCTTTAAGCACGTAATCGTACATGGGATTACCTTTTGCCTCTTCACTAGAAAGCATGCTTTCTCGTTGGAGTGGGTGCTTTGTACGGAAATGGTTCAAATCTCAGTTTCCACGACATTAAGCAAAGCAGTAGCTAGCTCAGTTCATACTTGAAAGCAATAAGCGTTTAGGAGATTTTGACACAAAAAGGCAATAGGCGTTTAGGACATTTTGACACAGAAGGCGAATGTAAAAGCGAATCGTAGTTATGAATATGGTATTTATATCTTCGCACATCGTCAACTATTTGCTTTCAATTAGAAATAACCCAGGAAAGTTGTGGAAAAATAGAGACTGTTGACCCTATAAGAACAAACCAGCTGGCCTGCACAGCTTGCTTCATTCTAGCATATGTGAGTAAGCATGCAAAATGTTGCATAGATGGTATTGATATTGAATTCATATCATTTGTTCTGCTTTGTTGTAACTCTCCTCTAGTGCAAAATCTAATATTCTCGCCTCCTATAATTGCTCCTCGGAGCCACCGTAAACAAGTTATTTTCAGAACTTTTCTTTTTGAGATAAGAATTGTCCATA